>JABEVN020002001.1:0-22883 GCA_013146195.2 Codonopsis lanceolata | reverse complement strand
TACCACCGACAATCCTAACTCGTTACAATAGATCACAACACACACTCGCCTGGCCATTCGTGGCATTCATCCATCCCCAACCATTCAAACCGAACCTCTTGCCAGATCCAAAGGAAATTAGGGAAGCTAGACATCATCCGTTTCAAATATCATTAGGAGACCCTTTTGGCGGTCTAAGAACCAGAGTAGCTCCGAAATGAAACTCTTGATTCTCATGCATTTGTCTCTTCCATTGAACCCAAAAGATTATGAACGCTTTGGAAGACCCTCGGTGGATTGAGGCTATGCAAGAAGAGCTAAATCAGCTTTGAAAGATGTAAAGTTTGGGAACTTGTGCCTAGACCCCAGCGATCAACAAGTCATTAGAACTAAATGGGTGTTCGAAACAAGTTGGATGAAGATGGAAATGTTACAAGAAATAAAGCAAGGTTAGTAGCCCAAGGATATAGACGGGAGGAGGGCATTGACTATGATCAAACTTTGCTCCGTAGCAAGACTTGAAGCCATCGATTATTTCTTGCTTATGCAACCTTCAAGGACTTCAAAGTATACCAAATGGATGTAAAAGTGCATTCTTAAATGGAGATCTACAAGAACAAGTATTTGTTGAGCAACCTCCCAGTTTCATTGATTTTAAAAAGAAGGACCATGTATACAAGCTAAGAAAGGCTCTTTATGGTCTTAAGCAAGCACCAAGAGCATGGTGAAACCATCCAAATTCCTTATGGAAGGGATTTCAAAGAGGTAAGATCGATACTACTCTTTTTCTTTGAAGCACAAAGGTAATATTTTACTAGTTCAAATTTATGTTGATGATATTATTTTTGGATCTACTAATGAAATTTTGTGCAAGAGATTTGAGCATCTTATGAAAGGAAAGTTTGAGATGAGTATGATGGGAGAACTAAACTACTTCTTAGGTTTGCAAATCAAGCAAACTGAAGAAGGAATTTTTATTCATCAATCTAAATACACTAGAGAGCTGATCAATAAATACAATCTTCAAGAAGCAAATTCAGCAAACACTCCAATGGGAGTTGAATGTCATCTAGTCACCGATGAAAAGGGTAAGCCGGTTAATACAAGCGAGTGCGGAGGTATAGTTGGATCCCTTCTTTATCTAGCGCTAGTAGACCGAGATATCATGTTTGCGGTATGTATATGTGCTCGTTTTCAAGCTAATCTAAGGAATCTCATATGATTGCGAAAAAATCATTTGATGATCTTTGAAAAGTTTGGAATTTGGTATCCCGAGACTCTTAATCTAACGGGATATTCGGATCTTGACCTTGCGCTTGCGAGTAAATAGAAAGCACCCGTGGAACATGTCGGTTCCTCAGGAGCGATATCATGGGCATGCAAAAAGCAAGCTTCGGTTTCTACTTCAACTCATTGAAGCGAATATATTCTTCTTTGGAAGCGTTGTTCTGAATTCTTTGGATGAAAGCAGCCGGTATTGGATTATGAAATGCCTATGGGAACCTGTCCTATTTTTTGTGACAATACATCTGCTATATCAGTTTCTAAAAACCCTGTCATGCATTCTAAACCCAAGCACATAGACATTAGATATCATTTTTTAAAAGATCATGTTGAAAAAGGAAATGTTCAGTTAGAATATGTTCCTACTGAAATTCAATTAGCTGACATTTTTACAAAAGCCTTGAAAGCTGACAGATTTGAATTCTTGAGAGGAGAATTAGGAATGCTTATAATGTCATAGAAAGATGTATTTGGTTTGTCTAAATTGTACAGGGTTATGTATCAAGCTGACAATTTATATCAACAAGGAAGCATTTGTCAGCCAGTAGCTGACACATGAAGCTCGTAAACAACAAAGTTTCTCAGCTGACAACTTTCAGTTGACAAAACTTCTCTTCTTTCCTTGATTGAGTCTTTATAAAAATGTCAGTCAGTAGCTGATAAACATTCACAGCTGACACTTATTAGCTGACAAATTGTCCAGCTGACATATCTATATCTCTTAGCTGATAACGCAGTGATTAACAAATACCGTCTGTAGTTCTAAGTTTTAAGTCAAAGCTGATCGTATCTCAGCTAAGACTTAATCTATAATTTATTTCAAATTCTTCATTTATTTCCCGCCATTTATTTTTCCTTGAAACTCGCGAAGCTTTCTTGAAAAGCCAAAATGACCTTTCCACTAACCCACCAACTCTGGCGGTTGAAATGACGTGCTTTCACAAAAACGGCTCATCATTGTGATAATGACTATCTGACATAAATTGATATTTTTATCACAAAAACAAATATTCTGTGTACTTTATCACTACACTCGATATCTTCGCTTTTAAAACCCACTATAAGCGTCCGTACGTATCTGATCCTTTTAAAAAAAAACACACACTCACTCTCTCACTTTTCACTTATCTCTCTCTCTCTTTAAAATTCTTCTCTCTACAAACTTCTTCTTCTTCAAGAGATTTTTCAAACCCTAACCCTAAAATCTCTCGGTACTCTACACTACTCTCAAATCCTTCTTCTTTCTTTTACTTTCAGAAGTTCTTAACATATCTGTTAATTGTTTCAGGAAATGGCTTCAAACACAGCTGTTGGATGTCTTCTCGACGTGGTTTCTCTGATTGAAGAACCACTAGGGCTTGAGCTAATTCATCTATTCACTGCAAATGGGTTATTGCCTCTACTATCATTCAGCATTCGAACCTACAGCTGCCAACTAACTGAGGAATTTTTTATGGGAATGGAGGAAAACCCAGCCGACCCGTTTTCTCTCATAGGTAATATCAGAGGAGTCCCCATAGTTTTTGACTCGGAAACCATCTCTGCTGCTTTTCCCGGCCTCTATGACGACGGCTCTACAACCTACACCATTCCTACCGACACCCAACGAGCTGGGTGGATTACCATGAGGGGTGAAGTACCAGTGGAACTTGCCTTTGACAGGCACAAGCATCGGTTTGCCCCACTTCACTATGCCTTGGCCACGGTGCTAGACAAGTGCCTCATCATCAAGTCTGGGGGCCATGACAAGATTACAGAAGCCCAGATGTTTCTCATGGAGGGAATTGTGGAAAACTGTGAGATGAACTGGGGAGCTATTCTGGTGGAGTGTGTAAAAGTGAATATTGCCAAGTACAAGGAAAACATGGCAACTGGCAATCCAAGGCTCACCCATCACCTAATCATCAACCAGTTCCTTCGATCCATTCCAGCTCTTCAGCAACGACTTATAAGTGTTGGTGATCTTGAACCAGTCAAGATCAAAAAGTATGTTGCTGCTGACATTAGACGAGCTAGTATTTCTAGCAGATTTGGTCAGGAGGCACTACCAGCTCAGTCTAGCAGGCGACCTAGAAGGACAAGGACCCAAGCCTCACTACTGTCTCATCGGTCACACCACCGGTGATGATGGTCGAAGTCAAAAAGTTCAGTTACTGACCGTTGTTCACCAACAAGAGTTCAGCCACCAAGAGGTCGTGTGGTCGCCAAGAACTGTCGGTCAGCGTGGTCACGTGGCGACCAAATGCAAGAGGCTGAAATCACTAAAAGAAGGCAATCAAGGAGGAGGAGACTAACGTGTACCGGATATCGTCTTCTGCAAAAGAGAAGAAAGAATCCCGAGCCGAATCCGTGTACCTTTATTCCTTTCTCACCCACTACCGCAAGCGATCCTCGCTCACATCTCTCTCTCCCTTCGGTCCAAATTCCCCAAACACTGCTCCTATCAAGTTTTTTCCTCCTATTAGGAATCCTACTTTCCATCCTAGGCATTCTTACTATCAAGCCAATCCGGTACCAATTCCTCCAAAGTGGGTCTTTCCCATAGATCATTTACCTTACTTTGTTCAGTTTCTCCTCTCTTTCCATGAGGAGAAGAAAACTGACAAGCCCCCTGTCAACCCTGTCAAATACATTGACCATAATTTAAAAAAGAGACCTTATGTCTTGTATCCTGCCACCCCAAATCTTAGCCAAGAAGACTTAGTAGCCAATTATGGCAAGTATTTTGACCCTCTCCCTCTGCTCTGGAACAGATTCCATCTCTCTAATGATAGATTTGTTCAAGAGCCTGGTCTTACTTGGTGCCAATGCGGACAATGTATAGCAAGGTCCATGAACTCCCATCCGCCCCTCAAATGATCCCTTCCTAGTCAAGTACTGGCCAGACCGCCTCGAAGATGATGACCTTAACCGGGATCGGGAACTGACCATCATCTGAGACCCACCAAGTTAGCCCGTATCCAGAGAGCAGCCAATAAATATGTCCAGGATGCAGTTAATACTGCAAACCTAGCCTATATATAACTCCATAGACGGATGGCCTCCACGCCAGGAGGAGCTTCCATGAGCACTGCCTTTCCAGAAGCCTTATCAAGTCAACCAGCCCCTCTCATTACTGAATCCATATCCACTGTTCCTCATATCACTCCTTCAGTTGTTCCATTTGTTGTGTCAACCACAACCACTCCAGTTGTTACCTCAGCTGCACCCATAGCCATTTCCACCTCAACTCTGCAACCTATCTCTCTTCCATCCTTCACTCCAACCATTGATGCCTCATCTTCCATTCCACCTATAACTGTTGCTCTTCCCACTTTACCTACATCAGTCCCAGCTCTTCAACCTTCAGCTTTGCCCGTTCCTCAACTTGTTCCACCTGTGTCAGTCACTCTACCTTCCATCTCACCCGTGTCAGTCACTCCCATTCTTGTTCCATCTCTATCAGCCTTGCCTCAACCTGTTCAGCCTGTTTCAGCCACTCCCTCTTTTGTTCCAGAAATGTCAGCCATTCCCCAATCAATACCACTTGTGTCAGTCGCCACAACTCTTCCCATTGTTTCCTTGACTGATACCATCCCTGTCTCCCTTCCCACTGTGTCAGTTGCACCTGTAGTTTCAGCTGCTATCCTTATCTCTTCAGCTGACACTACAGCTGCTTCTCTTCCTCTTCCCACAACTGACATACCCTCTCATCCAAACCAAGCCTCCCCACTATTCATTCTGCCTGATCTCTCTCTTCACACATCCCACACTCTTTCAGTCAGTCCAGTGTCTACCTTCAAACCCACTCAACCTGAGCCCTCCATAGAAGCAGCTGATGATTCCCTCTCCTCTGAAAAATCTTTAGCCCACTCTGCCCTAGGCTCTTCATCTGATTCATCCAAGTCCACATCCGAGGATGAGTCTCTTCTCAGCCCCACACAGTTAGCCAGTAGGAAAGCCAGAAAACAAAGGGAGATTATCTCCAAGGCTTTGCTTCATCCTACTGGCACCAAAATTGTCTTTCCAGAAGATATGCCTACCCCTTCACCCGAGCCTGAAGCCCAAATCCCAGCCTACCCCATGGATGTTTTCTTCCCCCCTGACCCTGAGGATGCTGATATTCTTACCCATCAGTTATTCTCAAATGAACCTCAACCGTCTCAACCACCTGCTCCAGCCTCTACTGCCTCTGGTTCTCTGTCTCTGTCAGCTAAGCTCGACCTGTTATATACTCACCATTTGCATATGAAGTCAGCATTTACACGTCAGACACATCAGATTGCTACACTTCAACAGCAAGTTGCCTCTCTGCTCCCAAACCTCACTCAGATCATCTCCACCGAGGTGCAAGCTACCATTGCTGCTGGTGCTCCTCGCGAGGCCCATATGGATGACTGGAGGACTATCTTACTTTACCAGCAAGAATGGTCCAACCGAGCCTTCAATGCTGAAGCAGCACTGCTTCAAACCATTCAGGAGGAGAAGAAGCAGAAAGCTAGAGATGATGCTTACATGGTGAAACCGATTCTCGGAACGCAGCGATGCGATCACCCGGTGACACACAGAAGGCGACAACTGCTGAAGCAGGCGAAGAGACCCAAGAACTCCACATGGCGAAGGAGAAACTCAAGCGCAGCGGAACAAGTGCAAGAAGGCTGCTGAAGCGCAAAGAAAATGAAGCTGAAGTTGGTCCATCAACTAGCAGACCAAAACAACTGAAGGATCCACATCAGCTTATCGGACATTTCATCTCTCTTTACTTTGAACAAACTCTTTTAAACTCTTGTTTTACTTGTACCTCACATTAGGCATTATTCCTATGTTTTCAGTTATATTATCTGCTTGTGGTACTAACATAAACTTTGCAGGATCTGTTAAAAAGTTTTTGGCTTTCTGCTTTCAAGTGAATGGTTTTAAGCAAATAGGAGGAGATTGTTGAATCCATGCACTTAAAAAGATTTGCTTAAAAACATTTCACTTGATTGTCAGCCAAGAAAAATAGATTATATTTGGTCAGCTGAATATCATTTTGTCAGCCACTTATCTCAGCTGAACTCTAAGTACTTAAGTGATAGTTTATCTTTCCTTATTTGATCGATCATACACTTGTACTAACTTTTTCCTACTTTGTGTTTTTGGTAGATGTCCTGCCATATAATATCTCACAAGATCCTTTGAGATCTTGCCTCTGCCAAAACACATTTTCAAATTCAAATATGTTCCTAACGGGTTACTTTTGAAGACAATCTATAAATATCCACTGGACGCACTTCGTGAGAACAACAACAACAATTTTTGAAGTCAAGAAATCCTCTTCTCTAAATCTCTCAGACACTGTCTTCACGAAAACATTAGCTAGATACCTCTCATTGAAAATTTCTCTCTAGTTATTGTTTAGACAAAATACTGAGTATTTCATTTCAAATTATTTAAGAACTCAGTCAGTTTGTCTCACGAGTTTGATTGTTTCTCAATCATTCTCCCCAAACACCGGTCTTTTGTTGTACACTGATCCATTAGAGATCAAATAGATTTTTAATAAAATTAGTGCACTTCAAAAATCCAAGTCTGACTAACTTGGTAGTGGACGTAGCAGTTTATCTGTGAACCACTTCAACTGATTTGTCAGTCATCTCTCCTATTCTTGCAAACTGACTTAAACACTTAAGAAGTTATCCAACTGATTAAGTGTCAGCCAGTTAACAACAATTGTTTGCTTATCTGTTCAGTTAACTTGTATCTCAGTTTCCTCTCTTTATTCAGTGATCAAACATTAAAACAGATTTCTTTTGAAAAAAAGTTGTGTCAGCCAGCTGACCAACTTTCTTCAGACTAAGGAATTTCAAAGTGTCAGCCAACAGACCGATTCTTCAATTGACTGACAAGATCAAGTTTTCCGCTGCCAATCTTTTAAGCTTTACAAATCAACCCTCAAAAGTTTTTAAAGGCTATTCACCCCCCCTCTAGCCTTAACTATTGCCATTCGGACTTACAGAAAGTATACATTAGACTCAACGGAGTCATTATAAGTTTGATAATGTGCTAAACAACCTTGGGTTGAAATCCTACGACGATTAGATTTCGTTTGATTAATGTTGTGAAATGCATAGTCTCCAAACTTTAAATGGAATTATGATTATGATGAACTTTATGGATTTTTATGCTTGGGAATCAAACCCGAATGAAAATTGGGATTTTGTGGTGCATTTTAATGAAATGTTAAAGTGTGGATGTATGAAACACATAAGGAATGAAATGTAGTATAAAGACTCAACGGAGTCGTCGTAAGGCCAATAATGTGATAATGAGCCTTGGATAGAAACCCTACAATGATCGGGTTTTGGTTGGTGTTGGTTGTGCGCAACCGATGCATCTCATTTTGTGTCCAAATGAGACACTCATGATATAATGACTTAGTTGGAATATATATTGAGCGTGCTTGTTAGGGCACGGAGCATTTGATACCAACCCATGGTCTCGGGTATATTTAAGAGATGATTAAGAAAGAATTCTCTCCTTAAGGAATTTGGTCGCGTGCATATAAATACGCTTGTGAGAAAGTGACTACGAAGTAGTCATGAGGTTCTTGAGTATGGTAATGGAGATTTCAATCATATACGACAATTAGGACTATGATTGAGTCCGGTGTACTTAAAATAAAGACTAAAATATCAAGTCTTGAGTTGTGGATATTCTTAGACTAATATAGTAGTCTTTGGTTTGGTTTTGAGTGGAGGATTATTGTAGGCCTCACATTATAATTTATTAAGCATATATGTTATACTTGATTTGGGTGATGACTTGAGGAATAATGAGTACCTCAATATGTAGTTCTTGAACTAAACTTGTAAGTTGGTTGAACACGTTGGTTATATGCAAATATGTGCATGGATTATGAGACTTTGTAG
The DNA here is from genome assembly GCA_013146195.2 of Codonopsis lanceolata. Lineage (NCBI taxonomy): Eukaryota > Viridiplantae > Streptophyta > Magnoliopsida > Asterales > Campanulaceae > Codonopsis > Codonopsis lanceolata. The sequence goes on along the minus strand of JABEVN020002001.1, from coordinate 14,730 downwards.
AGCATTATGTCCTACTTGATTATATGCAAATATGTGCATGGATTATGGGACTTCATAAAGCATTATGTCTTACTTGTTTATATGCAAATATGTGCATGGTATATGGGATGTTGTGGAACATTATGTCCTACATGATTTAATGAGCCCGATATTAATGAACTTGGTCTCATTGGTTTATATGCAAGTAAATACCTACTTGAGCATGTTTGGTTTAAGTCCAGCTGGCGGGTTTGGTTGTAGTGTCGGCAATGGGACGATTCATAGTCTTTGGAAACAATCGCTATGAATCGTTGCATTGGTTCCCTTTCTCCTGACTATTTTGCCAATAGTGGGATGTGATCTCGAGTTATGCCATCTAGCTTGACATCGATCTCTCATTTCTCATCCTAGGTTGGATGAATGTAACGAGTACTCATTAAAGGAAAACTGATGAGTTGTGATTATTTGGGAATGAAACCCAAGGTATGATTGGTTGGGTGTTGAGCACGGATTTTGGGTTTGAGAATGGATCTCATGGTAAGTTTGGTTGGGTGTTGGACCCGGATTTGGTTGTAAAGGTTCGATTTATGTTTCTTGTTACACATGTTTATTTATGAGCATTTATGTGAAAGATATTATGCTATGTGGTTTATGTGGGATTATGTGCTTTGGTAATTAAGTGCATGTTTATTGTTGGTATACTAGTATGATACCATGTTTCTTATATGCTTGTGCATTATGCCATGCCATGACATAATATGCCATACAGTTGCATTTAGTAACTTACTGGGTCATTATGACTCACTCCGTGTGGTTGTTTTTCCCTAGTGTGTGCAGCGATCCTGTTAGTACGCGCGACGACTTCGGATAGCGACTTCTAGCAGGTGGTCTTCCGGGCAATAAGATTGGAGTTATTATCATTATTGTTATTAATTATTTGTGAGACATGAATGTAAAGTTATGTAGACTTTACTGGGGTAGATTATATTAGTATTTTATTGTTGTGTTATTTGGGAGTCGGCTATTATAGCTGAGTTGTTGTATCTTTTAGAAGTTATTTTCCGTTGTTATTTCGAGCAAGTGTGGCTCGTTTATTCTAGTACTGAGTTATTGGTATTTCTATCTCCGACAACTTTAGTCGTGAGATCTTGGTGTAGTTGTTTAGCATTTGAAATAATATTGTTGTAGTTGAATTGTCCCTCCGGCATGTTGTAGCCGTTGAGTGGCTGTTTATCAGGTTGGGATTTTGTTGGTTTGCCGGCCTTTGGTTGCCGATGGTTTGTTGCGCGTGTCTAATGTTGCGTCACGTGCGTCGAATTTTTGGGCCGAGAGAATTACTATCTCTTTGGTTGTTTTTATTTTGGAGTTATTAGCTCGGGTCCCATTTTGTTTTTGCTTCCGCGGGTTTTAGTTTTTATTATTCCATATCGCCGTTATGGCTTTACCTTTCTGTTTCGAGCTTGATGGCTCATCTTTTGACTCGCACCATTATGCTTAGCAGGTGCTTGTTTGTCTCTTAGCTTGTCCTGATGGCACGACCTTGGGATCTCGTCTTGGGATCCGGGTCGGGTCGTTACAGAAAATATGTTAGAAAAATTCTGCTGATAAGAATGATGTGATATTTTTAGAAGTATATATTGCCCAAAACAAGTTTGGGGGGGGGGGGGAAGAAGAAAAGTGAAAAGTAATGAAAAGAACCCCCTACTTGTAGTCCTTGCAGGTCCTAGCCTAAACAGGGAAAACTTCCTTTTGCTTGGAAGTATGAGGGATAAAGGGTAGTTTTACTCTCTCACTTTGAATTCCAATCCCTTTCCATCATATCCCCCAACACCTTGGCCTTACATTACAAGCTAATAAAGACTTAATGATCTTCTTGCCATTGCTTTTGTTGTTTTAACTGTCAAGTGAGTCATATGGAATTGATCAAACACTTCATGTTCATTATTATTCGCCCTAAAAGCTCACTGTGTTAGCATAATCTTAGCTATTACAAGTCATTGGGATAGGAGAGCATTGTATGTCATAAATAGAAGTGCATGGGATGGATGTATAAGTTTTTGAAATCCTTGGGACCTTTCTGTCTATCATTGACCGGGTGTGGATGGTAGATCTCATAATTCTTAATGCATGATTTTCAATTCAACTTTGATTTTCATATGAATGTGGTGTTTAACTTAATAAAACTGTTTTAGTTAAGATATCCTCTAAGACTGGTGATCACACACACACAGAGAAAGTAATAGTAGTAGCAGTTTTAAGAAAAGATCAGTTGGTTTTATGTGAAGCCAAAAAGATTTTTTATTTGTAGTTTAATTTTTATCTGCTTTTGTATCTATGAGTTTTTGTATTTATCTGCATAGTTGAGTCACTCGAAAGAGTCTCCTTGAGTTTGTGGGTTTATAAAGGAGTGTAAATAGTGTCACCCTCCAAAAAGATTTTCAGTTTTGTTATTGTTATTATTTATATGCTTTTGTATTTATAAGTATTGTTTACTCGTGGACGAGCAAAGTTTAAGTTTGGGGGTATTTCATCGATGAATTTTATACGTCGATTTTATATGCTTCTATGACTTAAATTATGCTATTTCACGAGGCTTTTGGCTACTGATATATGTTTTCGGTGAGTTTTGTAAGTTTCAGGGTTATTAGTGAAAATATGCAAAACTCCAGGGTTTTATATGCAAATTACAAGAAGGGCCAAAGATGAAAAATGAAGAAAGAACGAAGGCTGTCAATTCTGGAGACCTTGCGGACGCAAGGTACCTCAGACCTTGCGACCGCAAGGTAGGCAGTATGTTTACAAAGCAAGAAATCAAAGGCCGGAAGTAATGGAGACCTTGCGGACGCAAGGTACTCAACACCTTGCGACCGCAAGGTGGTCAGAATGCGATATTTTCATATTTTCACACAGAGATTCGATTGGATTACAACTCCCGGGTATATATTGAAGTCGGATGCCAAGAGCTTGATATAGAAAAACGGTTGGGAACAGTCTTAAAGAGATTTTAGATAGTTTTTAGATTGTATAACATAGTTAGATTGTGTAATTACAAGTATTGAAGATCAAATTATGTTTCCATTCATCTCCATGTGCTGTTCATTGTCTATGATGAACTAAATCATCCATAATCTAGGAGGTGGGAGGTAACTTGTATCGAATTTATGTTTTAATTCATCTTTATGTTCATTCAATTCTTGTTGATTGTGGTGTTTATCAATCCCTATATTATTTTGCTTTGAACAAATGAATGTAATCGCAAATAATAAAGGCCTAGAGGTGCGGATAACTGCATGACCAATGTGCATATGTCGTACACTGGCTCACCATCACAATAAATTGGACCTATCGATGCACGAGAGTGATAAGTTAGAACCAGGTTCATACATGATCTAGGTGACAGATAGATCATAAATCTAGGTGACAGCTAAATTGACAGTTCCTGTGCTTAGGATATAGAATGGATGAATGTTGCGAGGATGGAGGCTGAACCAATAGTTCAACAGACTATATCTATCTTTAGTGAACGAACCCAAGAAATTGACTGATAATTAGTATGAATTGAACATAAAGGAGATACAAGTGAAACCCAGAATCCTAGATTGCCACCCACCATAAGATCTTCATATCTATAATTAATGTTAATTAGTTAAACATCTAAATATAAATAGTAGATTAGAATAAAATAATTATAAAAACCCCTTTAGATTAATAATTTGCTATCAATTAATTGCACTGTTCGTGATCACTTGTCTCTGTGGGTTCGACCCTTACTTACAATTCTATTCTATAATAGTCTTGTCCACTTGCAAAGAAAAAGATTAAAATAAAACATCGATCAATCACCATGTCGCAACTCGCCCGAACCCGAGTCAACGTGACACGTTCCTGAAAAAAAAGAGGATAGGGAAGAAAGGTAAGATTCTCATAAACCCTTTTTCTTGTATAATCAGTACATTAAGTTTTAAAAAAAAAAATGTACGTAAATATATATATATAATAATAATACAGAGTATGTGTTCTTTTATATATCAAAAAAAACACAAAACAATATAAATATATCTATAAATGTATGTCTTTAGTCCATGCATTTTGCATTTTATCATGTATTTAAGAATTTTCATTTGCATTCTTGTGTAAATAAAATGTATATCAATAATTACTGTATCATAAAGAAAGAAAAGAAAAAAAAAACCTATGATTTAAAAAAGGGGGGGGGGGTAATAAAAAAATTATAATAAAAATGCATCTTTTTGCATCTAAGTATGTATTTTGACATTTTAGGCATCATAAAAATGTGTGTTTTGCATTTAAAAATATATGCTGCATTTTGCATTTTCACATGCATGATAAAATAAGTGTACCCTTGCATCATATTAGTTAAACATCCCATAAATTTTAGACATTGCATCTGCATCAAATAAATGATATATGCATCCATCATTTGCATTTATACTCCAATAAGCTGCATTATAGCATGAGCGAAAAAGAGAATAAAATGCCACCAATCAGGAAAAGAAAACATTCTCACGGCATTTATTATATCCTTGTAGCGTAGGCATGCATGAAAAGTGAATTCTGGTGCATAAAATATATCTGTTTTGTCCTGAATGTATCCGAAAATGTGTCCGAAAATATGCCCAGAAAAATTTGTATTTTGTTCCGAAAAGTCAATCTCATAAGCATATGGCATGTAAAAATACTTTTAGACCTAAAACATGCATCATATAGCCTCATTTACATTAACTGCATAAATCATGCATAGTAGGGTCAAATAGTGATCACTAGTTCAATTGTGCATCGTAAAAATAAATTACATAAATTTCATGCATCATTACCAAAATTGCATCATTTTAGCCCATAAATTGCATGCATAAACATTATAAGATATATATATATATATACTCCAAAAGTCCAAAGAAGTGCAGGAATGAAACAAATCTGAAAAAATAACCAAATGAGTTCGTCAAAGAGTATACTTACATCGGGATTTTGAAGATTCGAGATGTGTTTGTGCCAATCGCGGACCAAGTTGCCCCAGTCGTTTGTTGAGTAGAAATATTCAACATGATTTCGGGTCAAAGGAGGAAGTTCTTTCCTCTCTTCACCCGAATCTGGGTGCATCGGCGCTTTTCCCTTCCTAGATCTCAAAGAAGAAGCCATCTATTTGGAAAAACAAGCACTTTGGCGGAAGAAAACTGAGAAAATGAGGAGAAATGAAGAAAATAGAAAAAATGTACTCCTTCGTCGGCTATGGAGGAAGAGTAGCTGAAGCAGAGAAGAAATGAAGGCTTCTGCCTTCATTCCCGTAATGAAGAGGAAGAAAAAGTGAAATTTTCACTTTTCCCCCTCCACACAACCCAAGTTCAGCACTTTAGTCCTCGAAATTCCAAGATTACAAAGTGGCCCCTATGACTTAACAGAAAGTTAACAAAAGTAATTTTGTTAACCATATCTGGAGGCCATCCATCCAGGAGCAAGGAAAAATCATATCCCCAACAAGTCCGCCGCAATTTAAACAGAAAAGCCAGAAAAATCAGCGGCAATGGTAAGTATTTTGTAAAAATAAAGCTTGCATGAAAATAAAAGAAGACCATGCAAAAGAAAAATAAAAGACTAAGAAACTAAACATGAAAAATTGCAGAATGCAAGCAAAAAAAGAAAAAAAGAAGAAATAAAGAAATAAAGAAATAAGAAAAGAAAAAATAAGAAAAGAAAAAAAGAAAAAAAATAAATGAAAGAAAAAGAAAGTAAAGAAGAGAAAAAAAAAGAAGAACAAGAAAAGAAGGAAAAGAAAAGAGGTCCCCAGCTTGAAGAAATAAAGATTGCAGAAATATCAAAATCAGCTGAATCAGCAGCAACCAGAGCACGAAAAGATAAGAAAAGTAAAGTATTCATATTCCACCTTCAATAAAAGAAAAATCTTTTTCAAAGTTTTTTTTAAAAGAAAAACAAAAAAAAAGAAGAATATTTGAAAGAAAAAAAAAAGAGGAATATTTGAAAAACAAAAAAAACAAAAAAGAGGAATATTTGAAAAAAAGAAAAGAATATTTCAAAACAAAAAAAAAGAGGAAGGAAAAAAGAAAAATCTTTCTTTTTCGTATTCAGTAACAGATTTTGATCGGTTGAGTACAGTTTTCGAAAAATTTGAAGAAAGTCTTTCTTTTTCGTGCTCGGCGACAGATTTTGATCGGTCGAGTGCAGTTTTCGAAAAATTTGAAAATTTTCTTATTTGTGTTTGGCGACAAGGTATTGACCGGTTGAGCACAATTTTTGAAAATTTCTCTTAACATATTTCAATAACAGGTTTTGCCCTGTTGAAATATGGTTTTCAAAAAACTTAAAAATCTTCATACCGTATTTGACGACGGGGTTTGCCCAGTTGAATACGGCTTTTCGAAAAACATGAAAATCTTTTTTCCGTTGTGTTCTTGGACGGGTTTTGACCCGAGGAACATGACATCATCATTGGTTGTTCGTCTTGCTTGAGGCCGAACTACGTTTGGTCTGATTTTCTCTATTAATGGATACGTAGGCAGCCTACACTAGTAGGTCCGACCATCATAGCATTTAATTTGCATATCTGCTTTTAAATTACGATAACCTGCTATAACTGACTAAAAATGTCTAGGATATGGAGGTTTGGTTTGCATTATAAACTGTTACATTATAACTGCTACCTGTTGCATCTCTCCCTCTCGTATTAACGTTGGAGAGTCTATTGTTTATCAACGTTGTTCGCCTACTCAGTAAGCCCCGGGTTACCCGTAGACTCCATCGTTGAGGGGCTGTGTAGACACCCCAATTTCGTACCCCTGGTATGTAACATGACATTAAATATCAAGACCTGTTAAAACTTAACAAAATGTCAAGTTACCGGGTTGAAAATGCAAAAGGACAAAGTAAGATGCGCAAAACAGTGAAATGCGGGGGTTAAAGTGCAAAAAACAAAACAACTTGGCCTAAGCTGGAGCCACCCATGCTCAAAATGGGGTGGCGCCAGCATTTCAGGTGGCGCCAGTTTAGTCTGGCTCCCATCCCAGTGCTCTTGAGCTACGATTCGGCGTAAAGTCTAATTTTTCCGGCGTTCTGTACAATCAAATGAAGCATGAAGAGAGAAATTTTAATTCCCTCAGTGTCCTCACTCCAGGCTATAAATAGAGCCTTCCGGGTTCACTTTCAAAGAACAACTTTTCTTCCCTGAAGAGTTCTCTGCGTCGTTGTTACGCTGGAGAAATAGAGAGCGAAGTGAGATAGTGAGAGATCCTTCTCCAAAGCCTCGAAACCCTTCCAAAACTCCTCCAAAATCAAAACCCACCGGTTAAAGTGAGCCTTAGCCCCCCAGCTAGGTTTCCACCCTACTTCCCCGGTCCAAAAATCATGGAAAGAGAAGTTGTTCTGCCCGGTTTAAAAGGCCAAGTCAGTCAGAAATAAGCCCTTATTCTGCCCGATTTCCACCTCCCTCAAGCAACCAAAACAACCAAAATAAACAGTTACTCTGCCCGGATCCCGAGGCAAAAAGTAACATTTCAGAAGCAGTCATTCTGCCCGACTCCCCACAACATTTCATCAAAAAAAGACTCCCTCTCCCTGAAAGACAGAGCGAGCACACCCTAGTTCGCCAGTAGGTAAGTTTTTTAAGTTTTATTTGTAAAAGTGTTATTTTCCATCCGGCCTAATATAAAAATGTAAGCCGTTGTGTTGCCCGGATTTAGTTAGGAAATAGCATTAAAAATAGCCATTATTATGGCCAAATATTTTTAAGTATATTTGTAACTATTTGTAAAGAGACGGCTGCGAGTCCTTAAATAATGTAGCCGCGGATGTATTTGTTTTTATTTCCTGTCTTTAATGCTTTATTTATTTGCTAAATAAATATAACAAAAAGCATACTTTAGCCAAAAACTATTTTGAGACCGAAAGGGCGAGTTGTGTGCCTAGCACCTTCCCAACTCGTAACTTAGCCTCCGAACCCGTTTTACAATCTCTAGTTTTCTTTTTTGGTTTTGCTTTATTTATTCCTTAAAATAAAGATGGCGACTCTCTAAAACATTTTGGATCCAGTGGGGCATCGCAACAACTTTTCTTGCACTTTTCTGTTTTCCCCTAAAAAAGGGAGAATGGGAATGAAAAGGTGATGTATTCCTATATCCTGGTATCCCCTAAACAAGGGATAACTTGATACAGGAAACCCAAAGCACCCATAGTGATCCGAAATAGGCCATAAGGCTATTTTTATAAAATCCATAGTGGGGGCGTCGCAACATCCTTTTTTGCACTTTTCCGTTTTCCCTAAAAAAAGATAAAATGGGAATGAAAGGGTGATGATGTATTCACATATCCTGGTATCCCCTAAACAAGGGATAACTTGATGCGGGAAACTCAAAGCTCCCATATTTGATCAAAAATCCACTAAAGGCAACTGAGGCGCATTCAAACGCGCTATCTTAGACAGCACTCCTCTCGCACTTTTAATTTCACCTTCCCCTAAACAAGAGAGGTTGGAATGAGAGCAGTGGTGTCCCGTATCCGCACGTACGCGCACCCCTATCCAAGGGCACGCGGGGCACGGGCGAATTTCCCCGGAACCCACAGCAGCATAACTGTTTATATTACTTACATTTTGCTAGTCTAAATAACACTTTTATATATAAAATCCTTTAAAGGACCTACCTCTTGAAGCGTGGGTGTGCTCTCTCTGTCCTTCAGGGAGAGGGAGTCTTTTTGCTGTTGTTTTGGTATCTGGATTCGGGCCGAGCAACTGCTTTCTTTGGGATTTTTGGACTGGAGGAATAGGGTGGAATCCTAGCAGGGCAACTAGGTTTCACTTTGACCAATTGGTTTTGTGTTTAGGGGAGATTTGGCGGAGCTTCGGAGCTAGAGGAAGAAATCTCACAACGTTCTCTCGGGAGAACGATCACTCACTGTGCGGTGAAAGTGTGTAAAAAATTTGTGTCCCAATTCTAAAGCCGGGCACCTTTATTTATAGGTGGTTGTGAGGATTCCATCGTCATTAATATTTCTCTTTCTGTGCTTCATCGGCTTGTACCGCGTGTTGAGAAAATTGCACCGAAGACAAAATGCTATAGTGCAAGGGGAACTGTTGGGTGCCACCCACAATGGAGGCTAGCATGGCTCCCAAACATGGTGTGGACGGCGCCAAGGGGGGTCCTCGGCAATTCCCAGGGCCTCTTTTGTTCTGGTTTTTGGCACTTTGGCCCCCTGTAATTCACTGTTCACGCATCCTTTCATTTCTTTTACATTTTTTGCAATCTAAACCTTGTAACTTTGACATTTGTTAGCTTTTTAACAGATCTTGATATATCATGTCATGTTACATACCAGGGGTACGAAATTAGGGTGTTTACAAAGCCTTTCAACGATGGAGTTTACGGGTAAACCGAAACTTACCAAGTAAACGAACATCGTTGATAAGAAATAGACTCCCAAATTTCGTGGAAATTATAACGAGGAGTAATGCAATAGGTAGCAGTTATAGATGCGACAGTTTATGATGCAGTAGCTCAAAATATCACATACCCTAGACATATTTAGTCGATTATAGCAGTTTATCGTAGTTTTTAAGCAGATGTGCAATAAAATGCTCTGATGGTCGCACCTACCGAAATAGGCTACCTACGCATCCCTTTCTCAGGAATCAGACCAAACGTAGTTTGGCCTTAGCAAACAAACAACAAGCACTGGGTGGGACGGATGGGACCTGATCTTTTCCCAAAGTGACCCAAGGTATGCACCCCTTGCGGAAAAGATCCAAATGCAATATCCATTGTGTTATCGCAAAATCAGATGCAATATCCATTGCATCATAAAGACTAGATGTAATATCCATTACATCACCAAATGCAATATCCATTGCATTATCACAAAATCAGATGCAATATCTATTTCATCGCCATAACACTAAATGCAATATCCATTGCATTATCACAGAATCAGATACAATATTCATTGCATCGTCACAAACCCAAATGCAATATCCATTGCATTATCGCATAATCAGATGCAATATCCATCGCATCACAACACTAAACGCAATATCCATTATGTTATCAGAAAGTCAGATACAATATCCATTGCATTACAACACTAGACGCAATATCCATTGCATCACGATAAAACCAAAACGCAATATTCATTGCATTATCGCAAAATCAGATGTAATATCTATTGCATCGCCAGAATACTAAATGCAATATCCATTGCATTACAACGTTAGATGTGATATCCATCGCACTATCACAGAATCAGATGCAATATCCATTGCATCGCCATAACACTAAATGCAATATTCATTGCACTATCATAGAAACAGATGCAATATCCATTGCATCGCAACGCTAGACGCGATATCCATCGCATTATCACAGCACCAAATGCAATATGCATTGCATTATCGAGCGAGACCAAAGCAAATTCAGATGTAATATTCATTACCTCATCCATAGTGAGATCAGATGCAAAAACAGAAGTAATATCCATTACATTCATTCGGAACCTAAGGCCAAATCTGATGTAATATTCTTGCATTACTTCAAAATCATATGTAATATCGATTGCGTTATCACAAAATCAGATGCAATATCCATTGCATCACAACACTAGATGCGATATCCATCACATTATCAAAAAATTAGATGCGATATCCATCGCATTACATCAATATCGAATGCAATATCCATTGCATTGCCACAAGACTATCACCAAAGCTGATGCAATTTCCATTGCATTATCACAAAACTTGTTACCAGATTCGATGCAATATCCATTGCATTATCACAAATCTAACACGATATCCGATGCAATATGCATTGTATCACTAACATAGAAAGTGTATGCAAATATTTGGTGCAATATGAATTGCATCACTCTTAGACTACCGCAATACCAGATGCAATATACATCGCATTATCTTGAAAAGAACATTAATTTAAACTGCAAAATTCATTGTAAATTAAGCGACAATTAATTCATCTTTTATAAACACGATGTACTTTTTGACTGGTAGGTGAGAAGGCTGAGGTTGTCGCTTTATTGGGGCTCAATTGAAGCTTCGGCTACAATCGTAGGAGGTATGATGTATATATTTTGGTTTCTGGTATCTGATGGCGTTTCTTAATAAATAAAAGGGGGTCTCCCGTTTCTTTTGACTTGGTAACAAAATATCATGGTTTTTGGCAAAGTAAGTAAGAAGGGTCTCAAAAATCGGGCCCATAGGAGGAGATAACATGGCGGTCAAGTAGTAAGATCTGATAGAATCTAGGGAAACTGGCGTGATGCTAAAGCGAAACAAGGAGTCCACCCTTGTAAGTGGAGTTTCGAACCTTTGGTATCCTAGACAGACCGGTAGACAACTAGTCTGGCATCAACAGGAAGGTAGGAGCAAAGTGTATCCGAAATAAATCCAACTGGCTCGCATAAATCATGAGGGACCCTTTCCTAAGATGTCCTTGCCCAGTAAGGTCGAGGCAGAAATTTCTCGACCGATATGTGTTTTCGAAATACCTTCTCTTCGAAGGAAGACTCAACAGAGGGTTTCTCTCTCTAGACTTTTCTCTCTCTAAGGTTTTCTAGGTTTCCCCTTTCGTTAGGGTTTTGGCCTGGTTTTGGCGGCTATGCCGTCGGATCTCCCACAGCCGGAGGTTCCTCCTCCCCCCGTTAATCAACCCACCGGCCCTGTGAATCCTAATGGGTCGTCTCCTTCATCCCAAACCCCTTCTTATGCATCCATTCTGTCTAAACCTTCGCAACCCCAATGCCTAAACCCTAATGTCTCACCTACCCTAGTTGATATTCCTTTACCTCCTCGTCAATCGGTTATGGTGGATAATGACATGGGTTGTCTTTTCTCTCCGCTTGAGATGGAGATGGCGGAGAAGCAATTTCAGAATACCGTCATTCTGAAATTTTCGGCTGGCAGACCTCCCCTTCACGTTATTCGTGATCATATCGCATCTAACTGGAAACTTAAGGGGTCCTTTGTGGCTGGATTACTTGACCCCCGACATGTAATGGTGCATCTTGCTTCTGCTGAAGATTTAGTGATTGCCTTGTCCAAAGAGTCCCATATGATAACAAGTTATATGTTCCGATATTTCCGTTGGTCTCTGGATTTCACACTTGATAAGGATAGCTCCTATGTGGCTGTATGGGTTCGTTTACATCATCTTCCTTTACCTTTCTTCACACCATCATATCTTAAGCGGATTGGCAATACATTTGGACGTTTCCTTCGTGCAGATGATAAAACATTGGCTCTCTCTCATCCGATGCATGCTAGGATTTGTGTTGAATTTGATGTTTCTAAGCCACTGCCTTCTCAAATGTGGATTGGGACATCTAAAGAAAGTGGCTTCTGGCAGGCCCTTGATTTTGAGGGTAATATTCAATATTGTTCTGGATGTGGTCTTCTTGGTCATTCTATCCAAGTTTGTAGGAAGGGGCAACGTAGGGCTGGACTTCATAAGGTTCATTCAAGTCATACTGATGTGCCGCCCAATCAAAATGGAAAGGAACCTGTTTTAAATGCCAATCATAATTACGTGAAGCCTGTTGTAGATGGTAATAAATTTTCAGGTCAAGATGAGTTGCGTGATAGGCATAAAGTTGTTAATATTCAATGACGACCGGTTGTTAATGCTGGCAAGCAACACCAAGCCTCTACATCTAACACCAAGGATGTTCAGGATTCTGTTCTCCCTACTGATCCTATCCCAGTCCCATCTCCTAAGCAGGTTGTGGGTGATCTGTACCATCTAGAAAAGGATACATCAACGGTTTTAGGTCCCAGTGTTTTGCAGCCAGATATGGCCGAAGGGGTTGTTCACCGGCCGACTATTCCGCCTCGTGTTGATAAGTCCGGCATCCAAGTTTGCAACCAATTTGATATTTTATCGGAATTAGAGGATGAAGGTATCCAGGAGACGTGTCCTCCGACTGGGACGGATTGCATGCCAAGGGTCTTAACTCGATCTTTATCTTTTGATGGGGCATGCATGCCAAGGTATACACATAAGTTAACAAGATCCAATTCCATATATGATTTGCAGAATTTTCCCCCTTCGGAACATGCCACTCTCCAATTTCGTAAGTGGTGCAAAGTTCTTATTCAGAAATATAAGGACCGTGTCTTCAGGGATAATAACCGCCGTCAAACTAGGGCTGCGTCCAAAGCCCCGTGTGTTACTACCTCCCAATAGTCTCCATATGGCGGTCATTTTTTGGAATGCTTGAGGAGTGGGAAACAAGGAGACAAGAGATTATCTTAAGTTGCTTAAATCTCAGCACAATATTATGTTATATGTAATTTTAGAGCCTAAATTACCAGGGGATTGTATTGCGAAGTTAGCTAGACGTTTAAACTTTCAATATTGTCTTCAGTGTAACCCGACTAATAGGCATATCTGGCTCATGTGGGATAATCGTATCAAGGTATCTTTGGTGGCTGCTCACTCTCAACAAATCACAGTCTGTTGTGTGGTCGGGGACAACTTCAGTGTCCTCGTGTCATGTGTTTATGCGAAATGTGAGCGGGATGATCGGAAGGAGCTTTGGGATTCCTTGGTAGACATTTCTTTTCAGTTTTCTGAACCGTGGATTGTAGGAGGTGATTTCAATGTGATTGCCCAATCTGGTGACAAATTGCGTGGCGCTGGGTATGACTGGGCCAATATACGTGATTTTAATGATTGTCAGACAGGGGCGGGTTTATGTGATTCTGGTTATGAAGGCAGTCAATACACGTGGTACAATAATCAAGAGGGTCTTCGTCGTATTTGGCAGCATTTGGATCGGATTTTAATTAATGGCCTTTATCAGTCCAGCTACTCCGCTTTGCGAGTAACTCATCTTAGCATACTACATTCTGATCATTCACCTTTACTCGTTGATCTCACATGCATTAAAAAACCCAAAGGCTCTTTTCGTTTTCAACGAATGTGGATGGATCATGTTGGTTTCCAGGATTTCCTCAAGACGCAATGGGAGAGATCTGTGGCTGGATCGGCAATGTTCATTCTGCACCGTAAGCTTCAATTGCTTCGTCAGGCTTTAAAAATTTGGAATTGGCAGGATTTTGGACATGTTCAAAGGAGGTTAGCTGCCAAACAGGATGATGTTAATAAACTTAAACTAGAGCTTCAACAGAATTGGGATGCGGGCACGTGTAGGAGACTGGATTTGGTTAAACAAGAGGTGGTTCAGCTTCTAGCCTGGGACATGGAACTTCTTCAGCAAAAATCTAGACATCAATGGTTATTAGATGGTGACCGTAACACTTCTTTCTTTCATGCCAGCCTTCAGGATAGAACCCGCACCAATACTATTAAACTCAGAATGGATGATGGTTGTTGGAGTTCGGATCCTAGTAAGATTGGGGAGATTGTGGTTACTCATTTTTCGACTCTTTTCTCGTATGGGCAGCATGTAATTGACGAGTCTTTATTTCTTGATATGCCATCTAAGGTGACTTCTCATAATAACGAGTTGCTTATGCAAAGACCCATGGAAGCTGAGATCAGGCAAGCGATCCAGGATCTTAATCCTAACAGCCCCGGCCCACGTTTTATCTGGTCACTTCTTTTTGGGGTGTTGGGACATAATCAAGGGGGATGTGAATGCAACGGTTCAAGATTTTTTTGATGGTTCTCCTTTGTTCAGAGGTATGGCTGCCACTTTACTTGTCCCCATTCCAAAAGTGGAGAATCCAAACAACTTATCTGATCTATTACCCATTAC
>JABEVN020002000.1:0-22875 GCA_013146195.2 Codonopsis lanceolata | reverse complement strand
GTGGGGATTTTCCAGCACTGAACGGTTTTCGTCAAAGTTACCGTGGAAGGAGACACTGTCGTTCGGCTTCCATGAAATCTGATGTTGTCGTAGATTTCTTCAATTCCTCACTGGGGAAAGAATTTGAACAAACTGGGTAAGCGCACCCACAATGATTTTACTTTTTCTCCCTTTTTTGGTCCCTACATATAATATCATTGCCAATTAAAAGAAAAAATCTCAAACTTTTATTCGTTACCAAAGAATATAGAATTATTTTTGAACAACCGTTTTTGGATGACGACATGCACAGCCAATTAAAATAAAGATTGTAATTGACATATTTCATGATTCAGTCGTTTGTGTAAAATAATTATATACCGTTAATTTTTACCAAAAACTTTTCAACAACCATTTTAAAAGCCATTTTATCTACACCATTTTTAAAAAATTGCAAAGACTCGCTAAAAATAAATAATAAAAATCAGCTCTTTAAATAAAGTGCTCCTTGCTCAAGTCCACCATGAGAAAAAAAGCTTTTTTCAACGTGATTTATTGACAGGTCAACCTATAATTATTGATTCTAAGTTAAATATATAAAAATACAAATATTTATCTTAATAATTAAATATTTGCGTAATACTCCATCCATTCCTTAAAAACACCATTCGCTTTTTGTAAGTTACATAAAACAAAGTGTTAATATTTTCATTTTAGAAAGCTATTTTACCATTTCAATTTGAGTAATCTTTGAATCAAACTTAATGCTTATTTCAATATTGTGTGGCTCAATGGTTTTAAATCATCTTTTGGCATTTGTAATGTATAAATTAAAAGTTATGTTAATAATATGATACATAAAAAAGCGTCGTTTGAGCCTAAAATTAAATGCTATTAGACTGATCCTAACATTACCCTTTGAATTTTTGAAATCTATGTCTCAGAGCAAAACATAACATTCTTCAGGAAGGTGGAAAGTAGTATTTTTAGAACAATTAGCATACTAAGTTATACATACATACGATACACTAGAATCTGGCCCTAATATTTACCTTATTTTTGGTCTCATTTGTAATTTACGTATGGACAACATAGTCCTGGTTTTTTTTGGCATTTATTATCAACTGAAGGGTTATTTTACATATGCTTGTAGGCTGGTTTACCAAAAATATTGTGAATCGATGAAGGAACTATCTCTTGGGATCATGGAGATTTTAGGAGTTAGCTTGGGAATCGAGGACTACAAATATTACAAAGACTTCTTCCACGATAGTAGCTCGATAATGAGATGTAACTATTATCCGCCTTGTCAGGATCCCAGCCGTGCTCTAGGCACCGGACCACATTGTGATCCGACCGCCTTGACCATTCTTCATCAAGATCAAGTTGGAGGACTGGAAGTTCTCGTCAACAACAAATGGAAGTCAGTCAGGCCTAGACACGATGCGTTAGTCATCAACATCGGTGATACCTTCACTGTAAGAACCAACATTAATTATTATGTTCAATTTTATTTTCCATACTTCAACCAGTAAGCTATTTGAACAAACATGTAGATTTTAAATGTCGGCTTTTCTAAAATAAGTCAACTTATCAAAAGTTGCATCCAATGGGCTTTAAGTTCCCTTTAACTAAGTGTGGTGATAAGTAATCCCTAAAACAAGCAATTTTTTATGGACCACATCACCACCTCATGTCAATTCTGTTTTCATGAGATTTTTTTTTTCTTTTTTTTTTCTCAAAACCAAACCAAATTGAATTGTTTTGGAAAAACTGCTCTTGTATTATTGAAGTTGTTACTTTTAGCCCACCTGCATTTAGTCCAAAAAATTTATTTTTGAAAAGTCTAATTAATAAGGGATATATAATTAGTATTAAAATTGGTTATAATTATAAAAATGTTTGATTATAACAAATATGTTAATATCAAATATGAAGGGTAAAATTGTAATAACATGAAGATAATAAATATTAAGTTTTGAAAATAAACTATTAAAATGAAACATTGCAAAATAGTACCGTGGACTTGCCTTGGTAGGAATTCTTAGACAATTACCTATATTTACTAAAATTTCTATTTTCAGCAAACTTTTCCTAGTAGAACTTTTTCCAACTTGAACTGTACAGATAGGACACTAGTGAGAAATGACCATTTGAACACTAGTTAGAAGTGAGAGCCTAACACGCGTGTTGTGGTTCATTATGTCTGTACAATAATTAATTTAGCAAGACAAAATTAGTCAAGTAAAACGAGAAAATGTCATAAAATACTCCTTTTTTTTTTAGGCAAAAGTCATTATTTCGTTTTTGGATGTTTCACTAAAAAGTCTATTATTCGTTGGGTTCTTAGAGCAATTTGTGGTGAATTAATTATCAATGTTGGAATAGTAAAATTGATATAAGATCGTGTTACAGATTTTAATTCGTAAAATATAGTTACAGTCTTTCACAATTAATCATATCCACCAAAAAATGGTGGATCGAGCCAAGATAATTTATTTTAACTAAAATATCTATAAAACGGTATTTTCTAATTTTTTGCATGGAAATGGGACGGGGAAATATGCAGGCGTTATCAAATGGAAGATACAAGAGTTGCCTGCACCGGGCAGTGGTGAACAGGAGGGAAGAGAGGATATCACTGGCATTCTTCGTATGTCCAAGAGGCGACAAAAGGGTGAGGCCCCCACGGGATTTGGGGACTAGCAAGTACCCGGATTTCACATGGTCAGATTTGCTCCATTTCACTCAATGCCACTACAGGGCTGACGAGACTACGCTCCAAAATTTTACCCAGTGGCTACTATCTTCCAAACCCATTCCACCCACCAACTTCTACCTCCCTTAAATCTCTACCTCCCTTTTTTCTCTCTTTCTATTTATGGACTACTATCTTCCAAATAAACCACTCTCTCTCTCTCTCTCTCTCTCTCTCTCTCTCTCTCTTGTTTAGAGGATTTGATTTGATGATTGATGAATGTTATAAATGTTATAAGCATTGGAAGAATTATATTGAGATATATAGATGCATTACTTTAGATTGGAGCATGTTGTAACTGCATTGTGATAAATATAAATATGTAAGACTTTTTAAATAGAACCTCTCAAAATTAATTTTAAAAATGAAAGTTGGGTTCTTTTGCATTTCTAATTTGTTTTTCATTTTATAATCATTCCGTTCTAAAATGACAGTTTATTTTTTATTTTCAAAACAATTAAGATAATTGGCTTTTAGATCATTTTAATAACACGTGTACATGAATAATTATCAAAAAAGTTGACACGCACTTCAGGACAAAAAGTTAAAAACTGAATATTCCCTCGGTTTTGTTTTCTTTTCATTTTTCGTTTGTCTTAAAATAATTGTCTTTTTTGAAAGTTTTCATTTTAAAATATTATCTTTACCATTTTACTTTTATTTTTTCTTCTTGTTTTAATTTTGGACTATATATTCATCATTCATGGCTTTAAATAAAACCACATACTATTCCAATATTAATAATCCAGTCAAATGTGTTTCTTAAACCGTACATCAAGTCAACCCGATAATTTTGGGACGGGGGGAGTAGTATTTTGAAATAAATAAATTATTGTTATCTTGCTTTTGTAATAATTGAGATAAGAACGAAAGAAGCAATCTACGAAAACAAATGTAGAATCCAAGAACGAAAAAAATATTAAATTAACAAGAATATTATGTGTAAAATTAAATCACCAGTAAAGCTAGTGGCCAAATCCAAAGTACTATATGTGAGCTTTGTATAATTTACTTAACAACCTTTTACATGGCCCTACATCCATCAGACAAAGACCACATCTTTGGTTTCGTTCTTCCCTTCGGAGTTAATGTAAACACGACAAAGAATACGCCCATTTGAATATATTTATATATATAGGGCAGGTCTATGTCCGGGCAACTACACAAGCAAGATACATGCCCGACAAGGGGAGAGTCTTCCACCCTCCTTATAGGGGGCCAAGTATGCTACGAGAAGATGATACATTACTAGGTGAGCTCTTTTTTTAAATACATAGAGTTAACCCCCCCAACCCCCTTTTTTTTGTTAGATAAGTGCGACCATTTGTTGGTATCAGGATTAGAATCAAGGACATCAATGTCTTTACTTGAGTGTTTTTGTCATCTCTTTCACCTCTTAGTTCCACTCCTAATCAAGCTCGCAATACCTCATAGGCCTGAATTGTAACGATTACTGAGCGTGGGGGCTGATGGCGTATAGGTCACCCCACGATCCAGACGTGGCCTAATAAATGCCTTGGAGTTATTATATGACACTTAATGTCTATACTCGGCAATCAATGTCTCCAACTCGGCAGTTATAGTCACGGAGTATATAAGCTTCATTTCAAACATATGACAAGATACATACACTTACACTGAGCCTATAGCACTCTATCAAATTGCTTACTCTATAGTGTGTTATAATAATTCTCACATTGGAGGGCATTCATAGGGTAAGCCACACTGCCTTAATCCGAGTGTTTACTTCTTTGATGACATGTTTTAGGCTTGGACTACCTTAAAGCCCACATATCCTAAACACGTTGGAGGCCAAGCAACCCTTTTGTATCTTTTTGGATACATCAATACGTATGTATGTATGTGTATGTGTGTGTGTGTGTGTGTGTGTGAATTTATCATTTAAAAGTAACCAGTTTGTTTCAATAAAGTTAAACAAAATAATAATTATAATCGGAATAATATTTGAATTAATTTACAGTTATCATCATTGATATAACTTCTATAAGCAGCACCTACGAACTAACAGATCTTGCCCAGCGTAATACACATACTGTTGATATAGATGTTCAAACTGATGTTCAACCTCATCACAAAGGCAAAGGGAAGCAGTCCTACAAAGGCAAGCAGTCCTCAAAGTACAAGGGAGTCGGGTGTAATAAAGGGAAAGTATCAACCTGCTTTTTCTGATAAGTGACTTGTTTTTATTACTTGAGGGGTAGTGAGTGTAACTTAGCAGGTTTGTTCATTGTCGGTTATAGCAGTTATATAGGCTTCTCTCCTTTTTTGTAATGTGTAGTTTTTATCTAACAGATTAAAAGAAAAGATAGGACAGATCAATGTAAGAGGTATTCTCTGAAAGATCAAGAATTATCAATATATTACATACATTCAAGGAAGTCAATTCATACAGAATTCAAAATTTATCATGGTATCAGAGCCTGTGATCAAGATCCTCAAATCCAGTTTGCAGAATTAAAAAGGGTAATTCTCTGTGTTCTATTCCCTCTTCGTTTTTTCTTTTTTTGATTGTGCTTCCATGTCGAACTCTATATCTGAAAACCCTACCATTGTCGAGAAGAAGGACAAATCCCCAATCACCAACACTACTATTGATGATTATGACCTGCCTGAATCTTCCCTTCAATTTTCCTCTGGCCATCCTCTTTATCTTCATCCAAATGACCACCCTAGAATGAACCTTGTCACTGAACCCCTTTCAGACACCAATTTCAATCAATGGAAAATCTCCATTTGTACTGCCTTATCTGCCAAGAACAAGCTTGGCATGATAACTGGTCTTAACAGAAAACCTGTCCCTCCTTCAAAATATGTGAGTGCGTGGTCAAGATGCAATTGTATGGTTGTATCTTGGCTCCTCAATTCTGTTAGTCCTGAAATACGCCAAAGTATTGTTTACCTTTCAATTGCCTGTGAGATCTGGGATGATATCTCCACAAGGTTCACACAAAGTGTTGCACCCAAAATCTTCCAAATCCAGAAAAACATCATTATGTGTACTCAAGGAAATCTTAGTGTCAATGCATATTTCACTAAATTCAGAAGTTTGTGGGATGAACTCACAAATCTTCTTCAAATACCTAAGTGTTTGTGTAACTGTACCTGTGGTGCCAATACTACCAAAGATGAGTATGATCAGGTTACCAAACTTACTCAATTTCTTATGGGATTAGCTGATGATTACTCTGATGTTAGAGGACAAATTCTTAGGATGGACCCTCTTCCATCAGTGACCAAAGTTGTGTCCATGCTTGTCCAAGAAGAAGGGCAAAGACAACACACCAACACTATTAAATTTGACAATGTCTCCTCTGCCCTAATGGGAAAGGTTAACAACAATTCTGGGAATAGGTTCAACAAAAGCAGAACTGCATGAGGTTTTCAAGCTTCTAACATCAAAGGCAAGAATTTCTGTGACTATTGTCATGGAGACTCTCATAACAAAGACAAGTGTTTCTTTATTCTTGGATATCCTGAGTGGCACCCTTTATTTGGCACAAAGCCTGATCTCAACAGGATGCCAAAGAACAAAGGAAAGCCCAGAAACTACACTGCTATCAACAACACTGCTGTTCAAGATCACTCCAAAAACTCTGTAACTAAAGAAAAGACTGATGGAACTGACAGCAACAACAATCACTTCACTCCTGGACAACTTCAACAATTAATGGCTATCCTTAACAATGCCAAAAACATGAGCACTGCCACTGCCATTCTGGATGTTCCTGAAGAACATTTGTCAGGTATAAAAACTAATATCACTTAACCTGTTTGTCTTGCCAGTTTGAAATCTACTTGTCTTGATTGGATTATTGACACAGGAGCTAGTGATCATATTACCATTTCCTTTGATTGCCTTGTTAATCCTATTCCTATAAACACTTTAATTCATCTACCTAATGGTAAAGCTTATTCCATAACTCACAAAGGAACTGTTATTTTATCTGATGACATTATTTTCAAGAATGTATACTTTGCTCCTGAATTTCAGTTTAACCTTATATCAAGAAGCAAGTTAATCATTGATAGTGGTGTCAACCTAACCTTCACTGCCACTTCTTGCTTTTTTTAGGACCAAGCACAATTGAAAGTCAAGAAGGTAGTTATACTGGTGGCCTTTACAAACTGCTCCAATCTGAAGCCAATGAGTTCCAGCAAACTACTACTATTTGTCATAATACTTCCAAAATTAATACTTGTAAATCCAATAACTACTTTGCTATTACTGACTCTATCAATAAGTTGTATCTCTGGCATACTAGACTTGGCCATATCCCTCTTCACTCTATGAAACACATTAATTCTCTTGATTTGAAATTCAGTTCTATGTCAAATATTTGCTGTGATGTCTGTCATGTAGCTAGACAAACCAGACAATCTTTCCCCCTCAGTGACTCTCACACTTCTGATCTCTTTGGCCTTATACATTGTGATGTTTGGGGCCCTTATAGGAAACTAACTTATGATGGTTGTTCCTCATTTCTCACTGTTGTTGATGACTGTTCTAGGGTCACCTGGACTTTTCTGTTAAGAAACAAAACCCAAGTCTGTCAAACTCTGAAATATTTCCTTCAAATGGTAAGAAACCAATTTAAAACTAGTGTGAAGCATATACGAAGTGATAATGAGACTGAATTTCTGAACAATGGTGTTGACAGTCTTCTTCTCTCTGAAGGCCTCCTTCACCAATGTACTTGTGTAGAAACCCCTCAGCAAAATGGTAGAGCTGAGAGGAAACACAGGCACCTCTTGGAACTTGCCAGAGCCCTTAGGTTCCAAGCTGGTTTACCAAAGAAATTTTTGGGTGACTGTCTTTTAACTGCCACTCATATCATAAATAGAATTCCTAATTATGTTCTGAAGTTTAAAGCCCCCTATGAGATTCTCTTTGGAGCCCCTCCTAATTACAAACATCTCAGAACCTTAGGCTGCCTGTGCTATGTTTCTTCTACCCTATCTCACAATAGAGACAAATTTGCCCCTAGATCACAGAGATGTGTTTTCATTGGCTATCCTAGCAATAAAAAGGCCTATAAGGTTTACAGCTTAGATACTCAACAGGTGTTGTATAGTAGGGATGTCATATTCCATGAATCTATTTTCCCTTTTAAAACTCAAATGCCTAACACTGCACTTCCCAACAATACCAATACTTTCCCTAATCTAAATACTGATCTTGAAGAAGACAATGAAATTATCACTCAGAATAAAGATGTGGCATCTGACACCCCTACTACAGATGAAACCAATAATGTGGAGACTGACAATCCTATTGTTGATCAAACCAACAATTTACACTCTCTCAATCCCAGTTCTCCTACTACTCCAAACCCTTATATTGAAACATCTCACATTCTCTTCAGAACTCAAAGACACAAGGTTATTCCAGCTAAATTCAAAGACTATATAGGTTTACCTTCCAGTCTTGCCCAGTCCTCTATCAATCTCACTTCACCTTACCCCATAGAGAAGTACTGTAATTACTCCAATATATCTGACTCCTACAGAATCTTCTCCTGTAACATATCCTCTTCTCATGAACCAAAGAGCTATCAACAGGCTGTGCAAGATCCCTTGTGGTGTCAGGCCATGTCTGAAGAACTGCAAGCCTTAGAAGTCAATGGTACCTGGACACTTCAAACTCTTCCTACTCATAAAAAGACTGTGGGATGTAAATGGATCTTTAGGATCAAATATAATCCTGATGGTACTGTTAACAAAGACAAAGCTACACTTGTTGCTAAGGGTTCCACTCAGGTTGAAGGAAATGATTACTTTGAAACATTCTCTCATGTTGCCAAAATGACTTATGTGAGAATGTTTCTTACTATAAGTGTTGCCAAATAATGGCCTATATCTCAGATGGATGTCTCTAATGCTTTCCTACATGGAGATTTGCTTGAAGAAGTGTACATGGATCTTCCACCAGGTTACTCTCATATATAACATGCCTACATCTTCCTCTCATATTGTTTGCAAACTATCTAAATCCCTTTATGGTCTAAAACAAGCCCCCAAACAGTGGTTTGAAAAATTTTCTTCCACCCTTCTACAATTTGGATTTAAACAGTCCCAAAATGACCACACTTTATTCACATATACTGCTGGATCTAAATTTACTGCTATCCTTGCGTATGTAGATGATTTGCTTATTACAGGAACTGACAAGGATCAGATTGATCAAATCAAGGCATTCTTAAAAACCAAATTTCCCGTGAAAGACCTTGGACCTCTCAAATACTTTCTTGGATTGGAAGTTGCCAGGAACAAGTCAGACATCTGCCTTCACCAAAGAAAATATGCTCTGGAGATCATTGATGATGTTGGCTTCTCAAATGCTAAACCTGCTTCTATTCCTATTGAGAAGAATCATAAGCTGGCATCCATCTCAAGTCCTGATTTGGACAATCCTGCATCTTATAGAAGACTTGTTGGAAGGCTGCTGTACTTGTCCATTACCAGGCCTGACATTGCATAAAATGTCCAAGTCTTTAGTCAATTTATGGCAAAACCTCTTGAACACCAATGGCATGCTACTTTGAAATTGGTCAAATACATAAAGGGAAGTCCTGGTCAAGGTCTGTTCTTCTCTAGTTCTAATCTACTTCATCTTACAGCCTTTTGTGACTCAGACTGGGTTGCTTGCCCTACCACAAGAAGATCACTTACTGGTTATTGTGTTTTTCTGGGCAACTCTTTAATATCCTGGAAATGCAAGAAGCAGTCTACTATTAGCAGATCATCTGCAGAAGCAGAATACAGAAGCATGGCCAATACCTGTTGTGAGATCAAATGGCTTATATCTATGCAAAGAGACTTTCAAATCAATCCTACCTTGCCTGTTTCTCTTTACTGTGACAATAAATCTGCTCTACATATAGCTGCTAATCTTGTATTTCATGAGAGAACTAAGCACATTGATCTGGACTGTCATTTGGTAAGGGAAATGATCCAAAAAGGGCTTGTATCCACCAAATACATATCTTCCATCAAGGCTCTACCTTCTCCTCAATTCTTTCATCTATTGACCAAGTTGCAAGTACAAAATCTATTTTGCACTCTCATCTTGAGGGGGGATGTTGATATAGATGTTCAGACTGATGTTCAACCTCAGCACAAAGGCAAAGGGAAGCAATCCTCAAACTACAAGGGAGTCGGGTGTAATAAAGGGAAAGTATCAACCTGTTGTTTCTGATAAGTGACTTGTTTTTATTACTTGAGGGGTAGCGAGTGTAACTTAGCAGGTTTGTTCATTGTCGGTTATAGCAGTTATATAGGCTTCTCTCCTTCTTTGTAATGTATAGTTTTTTATCTAACAGATTAAAAGAAAAGATAGGACAGATCAATGTAAGAGGTATTCTCTGAAAGATCAAGAATGATCAATATATTACATACATTCAAGGAAGTCAATTCATACAGAATTCAAAATTTATCACATACCCCTTTCAGAAATTTTAAAGATGCATCGAAATAAATTGTTGAGAAGAGTGCTTCTTATCAAACAAAAACTAACATGTCTCTTGGAACTTATACTTGTGTTTGGCATGTAGTAACATACTCTCTCTGTTTGAATAACAAATAAACCTACTTTATGTGTTAGTTTGCAAAAAGAAAAAAAAGAGAGTAATTTTTTTGTAATTTATAAGACGGAGTAACACTTTCACATCTCAAACCACCAACATACAGTAAGTTGGGTCGGGAAGATCCATCGTACAGAAGATATCTGTCATAAGACAATCTTTCCTAATTTTTTTACCTAAAAAATGTCTTATATTCTATTGTGGTTTGTCCAAAAAATATTGTCCAACCTTTTACTTTAATGTATGTTCGACTATTTATTTTCCTTGTTTTTCCACAAGAAAATAGTCCATTTTTTTCACTTGGTTTGGGTTTGAGTTTATCCCAACATAATTGTTCGATTCTTTTTGGGTTTGTCAAAACAAAATTAGCCCTACTTGGTTTGTTTTCGAAAAGTAGTCTCATTAACTTATAAACTTCTATTTCAAAACCATTGAAAAACTTGACATTTCAAATAAATGTATTAGCTTAGGATGTGGAGTGAGCTTATGTTTGGTATCTTCCATTCATATTTGGTGTATATTTATTTCATATTTATAATAACGTAGGGGCATTTATGGGATAAATCTCCAATGGATTGGGGGGGGGGGGGATTTTGTCTCTAATTGAGCACGGGTCAGATGCCTTGACAGAGCTCCGTTAAATTAACAAAATCTTCAGTTAGTAGTACAGTGCCAAAAACAAAGAAAACAAAATTGCCGAATAAGGAGGATAATGTAATAATTTTGAAGACAATTGAAGGAGGCAAAGGATTTACTTGTAATTTTATACTTCTCGTTCTTAAATAAATGTCTTATTTTATATTTACAAATTGAACTCGACCACAATTGCCCCCATCGTCACCATTCCATTCCATCAACCTATGTAGCTTTCGTCAATATACGGAGATTGGAGAGAAAATTGAACGACAAAAATCTCAACATGATTTCACCTATTATATTGATTGTACGACATATTTACTTATTTGTATGTGATGAAAGTATTCAAGATACACCATCAAGTAAAGGGTACGTCTAACTAGGCCTTAATGTTCATTGCAAAGAGACAAACAAATATTGATGCCAAACCAAAAAAATAAAAAAGACAACCAACATGGCATTGTTGTTTTAAGGTCTGATCGCCAAAATCTGCAGACAAGAAACCTCATTTGTTGGGAGTTGGGACCTGGATAGAGAACGTAAAACAACATAAAGAATTGAAGAAATATTTAGTTGGATGGACCACTCTGTCCAATTTTTGTTTTCTTCTAACTTGATTTGAACTCCAAGATAAGTTAACAGTTGCAACATTTATATGTGGTATGAATTTTTGTTGGACCAGATTTCTCCTTGGTATAACTTATAAGTCATATCTACGACCAACTGCGACTCATGTGCAATGGCTTACACAATAAGGTTTTTACTTCCTGATCCACTTTAGAAGGGCTTTCGTTTAACGCTTTGTTGAGCATTAAAGTACTTATGGAAATAGTAACCACGCTCACAGAAAGAAGAAACTTCTTTTTGGGACTTCACAAATTGGAATTGTAGATAAACAAATTCATCGAGAACCAGTAGTGATGATGGAGAAAGAAATGGAAGCAGAGCAGACAGGAAGACGGAGAAATATGAAATAAAAAAAAAAGAAGAGAAAATTAAAAAAAGAGAGATACAAGTCATGTAGAAGCTAAGTACTCTACGTCTAGCATTTTGAAAATTAAAAAAAAAAAAAAAAAGAAGAAAAAAAGGTCTCACCAGTCACCTCCAAAATCTTGGCTTAGGGCTTGAAAACATTTTCACATTGTACAAATATCTCTAACCAGATGATCTGCCTAGATGTTTCATTCAGAGATTAATTATGATTTTGAAATGAAACTTTATTTCTTCCGTTGCTTTTCAAAAAGAAGACATATCACCCCCACACAAGAAGAGTGCATTGCCTACAACTTAAGTAACAAATATTAGCACACAGTCTGGTCTCACTGATATTGCTTTTTGTCATGTATCCTCCCTAAAATTTTATTAATCATTGGATTATTCAACAACACTATTCAATGACTGCAAAGTTGTGTATTCACATGTTACTGGGGTGAGGAATCCGCACACTAGTTTCTTCTTATAACCTAAAACCCAATAGGTCGCTAGGTACAACACCATTTGTGCACGAAAAGCCAAAACAAAAAAGAACTTAATTTTTAGCTTTTCGGTTTCATGAAAACACAGAAGGAACTATTTATTGATGAGCTTTTAATTGTTCACATTTTACCATTTTCATATACAAATAAAAAGAGGAACATTAACTAGATATTTTTTTCTAAAAATAAACATTTAATGTGGGACATGAATACAATAAATAATATATTTGTTGGTGTGTAATCATAAATATTTTTACAGGGTAAGCATTTTTTAACGTCCGCGTATATGACTAAAAATTACATTCAAAATTAGAAGGAAAAAAAAAAGAAGAAGCTAAACAGGGAAAACTACACTTATCGTTAAAAAAAATACATATTTATTTTTTGTTTTAAATATGATTGAGAAAATAAATATTAATTTAATTTTATCCCATATTGAATTTTTTTAAAGAATAGATCGAGGTGATAAATTGTTTTCCTAAGAGTAGTTAACTTGGGAATTTAGTAAATGAAGGTAAATTTGTATGAGATCACATATTTTTAGTTTATTTAATAAATAATCTGTTAAAATTTGAAATTGAGAGAGTTTGAGAGAGAATAATTTGAGGGGTTTCTCAAATTGAGAGAGTTTGAGAGAGAGAATAATTTGGGGGTTTTCTCATCTTATTTCGTGTATTATCGTAAACCAATATTTATACAAACTGAAATAACTAGGGGTGTAAATCGGAACCATCGAACCATGGAACCGAACCAAACCAAACCAATCGGTTTGGTTCAGTTTTGGTCGAAGACGGTTCGGCTTCGGTTTCAAAAATTGGAAAACCACGCGGTTCGATTCGGTTCACGGTTTTTGATATCGAACCAAACCAAACCGAACCAAACCAAACCATCCTATATATTTAAATTATTTATTATATAATATATATTATATTACATTTATTAATTATTTTGAACCTTTGATTTATATATATATATATATATATATATATATATATATATATAAATGGATACTAAACCAAATAAAATCTTGATTATTTGAGAACTATTATTTGTTCCATTGTTTGTGTTTATTTTAGAATTTGTATTGTTTATTTATGATAATTTGTTGTTAGTAGGTTATTTCCTAATTTTGATGTTTATTCCAAATTAAAATCTTATTTTTTTGATATTTTTAATGTTGGTTAATTTCATTAAACATAATTTATATAAACCACAAAACCAAACCAAACCGAGTGGTTCGGTTCGGTTCGATTCCAAGTCTTACTCGGTTCGGTTCGGTTTGAGATTTTTGGAACCACTATGAGGCGGTTCGGTTTGTGTTTTTGGCATAAACCGAACCACTTACACCCCTAGAAATATGAGAACAATAAGATTTCTCTATCAGTAAATAACACTCTGCTTCCTCAAACTACATTAATAACATAACAACCCTTTGCCTTATTCTGCATTCACATTTGTTGCATGTTGTATTCTCAACACCCCCCCCAAGGTGGGGGTGGTGAAGATATTCAAAACTCCCAGCTTGTATAAATACCCAAGCCCTATGCGAAAGCCACTATCTTAAATTATTCCCTAATAAATTTGTCATTACTGCAAACTATCGAAGATGAAGATAACGATACGCCCAATTTGTCAGCAAACTATCGAAGATGAAGATTCGATAACGATCTTGACCTCCATTTGAAGCCCTTGATCGACCCTCCAAATCTCGAGAAGGTCGAGCGTCGTGCGAAGAGTCGTTATCGTAATTATTAGTTTTCTTTCTTTGCTTTATCTAGGTTTAATATTTTAATATTTTTCTCAAGGTAAGGCTCCTTTGCCCCCTCTCTGGGGTAAGGTTGGTTGTCTCCTTTAGCTTGTTTTCCTTTTTCTCCCTTTTATAAAATCTAGCATTTCAAGAAAAAAAAAAAAAAAAAGCTAGTTGATCTTTGGTGGAGATATAGGCTCTAGAGAGAAGACCATCATCAATCTCTTGGTGAATTATATGGCAGTCGATTTCAATATGCTTCATTCATTCGTGGTGTTGCAATTGGCGGATTGCAATAGCATTGTTGTTTTGTTGTCACGCGAGCACGAGCAGAGAAATGGGAGTTGGAGAGGGCAACTTGAAATCATTCATTAAACCAAGAAGCCAAGTGAGTTCACAAGAGGTGGCATCCATGGCTCTATATTAAGCCTCTGTAGAAGACTTAGAGATAGTTGGCTACTTCTTGCTCTTCCATGAAATTAAGGATGATCCCAAAAACACACAGAAACCTGTCATAGATCTTCTAGACATTGGACATGTGGCCCAATTAGCATCACAATAGGCATACATAATAGGATTATTGGATGCTGGAAAAAACAGACCCTAGCCTGGTGAGCTTTTGAGAAATCGAACCAATTTCAAGGCTGCACCCAAATGTGGACTCCTAGGCTGAGCAAGAAATTGGCTTAACACATGAACATCATAGGAGATGCATGACCTGGTAATGGTAAGGTAGATAAGCCTCCCCACAAGTCTTTTATATCTGTCTAGATTAGCCAATAGAGTGCCATGATTTGTAGATAGGCCATGATGCTGAGAAATTGGAACAGCAGAATGCTTAGCATTAGTCAAACCAGTCTCATTTAGAATTCCCAAAGTGTACTTAATTTATCTGGTGAAGGCAGATCCCCTTAGAATTTCTGGCTATTTGAATTATCTCAAAGGCCCAAGATCGTTAATAGTAAAAATAGAATGAAGTTATACCTTGAGAGCCTCTATAGCAGCAGGTGAAGAGCCAATAATTACCATGTCATCTACATAGACTAATAAGATGGTGAATGATGAGGCATTGTTCTAAATAAAGAGAGTATGATCATGAGCAGATTGAGTGAACCCCAAAGACCTAAGAGCAGAAGACAACTTGTGAAACCACCGCCTTGGGGCCTGTTTGAGGCCATATAAAGACTTGACTAGCCTACAGACTAAGGAAGGATTGGTGGTGACTACAGGTGGACAATAGCCTGGTGGAAGTTTCATAAACGCCTTTTTATTGAGTGTACCATGCAAGAAGGCATTGGATACATCCATTTGATGGAGAGGCCAACCTTTCATACTTGCAGTAGCCAATAAAACCCTCAATGTTGTCATCATTTCCACAGGGACAAAGGTATCAAAATAGTCAGACCCTCTGTTTGAGTAAACCCTTTTGCCACCAGTTTTGTTTTATGCTTGTCAATTGACCCATCCTGATTATACTTAACCTTGAATATCCATTTGCACACAATTGTCTTCTTACCAAGGGGTAAATCCTATAGAATCCAAGTGTTATTTCTTTCCAATGCCTTTAATTCCAATGTCATAGCCTTACAACAATGGGGATATTTAACAGTCTAGATATAGGTATGAGGTTCATATGACTGATCAATTAATATTAGCTATATATGCCTGATAAGATGGTGATAGACGAGTGTATGAAACAAAGTTAGCAATGTTATTAGGAAGGCCTGTGTAATCTATATATTTCAATGGAATGGTCCTAGCCCTGGAAGGTTTGGCAGGAGGCACATCAGTAGGCTTAGAAGAAGAACCAGGAGAAGGCTCGATATGACTAAACTGAGGAGAATAATCATTCACAACATGAGGTGATGAATGAGAAAAAGGAATATGAGAATGCCCTGAATCTGAATCAAACTCAAAATCAAGAGGAGATTCTAAAAGAGGACAAGACACGAGAGGAAACAAGGAGGCATCACTCTGCTCACTGGAAATGACAGAGGGAATGTGAGCGAAAGGAAAATGATCTTCATGAAAGATCATATCTCTACTGTGAAAGACTTTTTTGGTGTGTGATCGATGTCTTATTTTAAATTACTTCCTTACAAGTAGACAAGACTATTGTCGAATAGTTTTGGGAAGCAAGGGTCGAACCACAGAGACAAGAAGATCACAGATAGAACAAATTATTGGTAGCAAATTATGAATCTAAGGGGGTTTTTTTTAATATTAATTCTATTCTAAACTAATTATTATTATTATGTTTAACTAATTAGCAGCAATTACAATTTATGAACATCTTATGGTGGGTGGAAATCTAGGATTAGGGTTTCACTTGTATCTCCTCTATACTTATTTTAATAAATTATCATTCAATCTCTTGGGTTCATTCACAAAATATAGATATAGTCTGTTGAATTACCGTTCAGTCTCCATCTTCAAATAATTCATCAATTCTATATCATAGACACAAGAACATATGATCTAACTATCACTTAGGTCATATATGGAACCTGACCCTAACTTATCACTCTCGTGCATCGATAGGTTCAATTTATTGTGATGGTGAGCCGATTAATGCGACATATGCACATTGATCATGCGATTATCCGCACCTCTAGGCCTTTATTATTCACGATTACATTCATTTGTTCAAAGTGAAATAATAGAGGGATTGATAAACACCACAATCAACAAGAATTGAATGAATAAAAATATAATTAAAGCATAGATTCAATACAAGTTACCTCTTACTTCCTAGATTAATGGTAGATTAGTTCATCCTTGAAGATGAACAGCACATGGAGATGATTGAATACATGAATCGATCTTCAATACTTGTAATTACAACAACTAATTATGTTATACAACCTAAAATATATTCTAAAGCTATAGAAAACTACTTTCTAGCCGTCCTAATGCCTTGGCTACCGACCTCTATTTATACCATGGAGTTGTAGGGCGATTAGATCTCTTGGCCTGAAGTGAAAACGCAAATTTGAGCATTCTGACCACCTTCGGGTCGCAAGGTATAAGGCACCTTGTGTCCGCAAGGTCCTTGTTTTATCCGGGGCTGGAATACTGAATTTTCTGCCTACCTTACGGGGGCAAGGTATGTCACACCTTGCGACCGCAAGGTGTCCAGTCTGATCTTCTTTGTTTCTTCTTCACTTTTACACTCTGACCCCTTCTTGGAATTTTCACCAAAAAGCCTTATAATTTGTATACTTTCACCTAAAACCCTGAAACTCACAAAATCACTGAAAAACACATATCAGTAACCAAAAGCCTCGTGGAATTGCTCAATTTAAGTCATAGAAGTATAGGAAATCGATGTATAAAATACATCAATCAAATACCCCCAAACTTAAACTTTGTTCGTCCACGAGTAAACAATACTTAAAAATACAAAAATATTTAAATAACAAAAATCTTTTTGGAGGGTGACACTATTTACACTCCTCTAGAAACCCACAAACTCAAGGAGACTCTAACGAGTGACTCGACTATACAGATAAATACAAAAACTAATAGATACAAAAACGGATAAAAATCTCAACTAAAAATAAAACAAAAATCTTTTTGGCTTCAACCTCAAGTTATAATAGCAGGGCATAACAAAACAGTCTCAGTCCGATGCTCACCACATATGTGCAGACTTAATCACATAAAACCAACTGACTTTTACTTAAGACTGCTACTACTCTTAATTTCTCCGTGTGTGTGTGATCACCAGTCTTAAAGAATATCTTAACTAAAACAGTTTTATTAAGCTAAGCACCACATTCATATGAAAATCAAAATTTAATTAAAAACCCATGCATCATAAAGTATGAGATCTACCATCCAAACCCGGTCTATTACAGAAAGAGAGGTAACCAAGGATTTCAAAAACTTATACATCCATCCCATGCACTTCTATGTATGACATACAATGCTCTCCTATCCCAATTACTTGTAATAGCTAAGATTATGCTAACACAGTGAGCTCTTGGCGAATAATATGAATATGAAGTGTTTGATCAATTCTATATGACTCACTTAGCAGGGAAAACACGCACAAGCATTGGCAAGAAGATCATTAGGTCTTTATTAGCTTGTAATGTAAGGCCATGGTGTTGGGGGCTTTGAAGGAAAGGGATTGGAATTCAAAGTGAGAGAGTAAGACTACCATTTATCCCTCATACTTCCAAACAAAAGGAAGTTTTCCCTTTTTAGGCTAGGACCTGCAAAGACTATAAGTGGGGGGGTATTTTCTTTTCTTTTACTTTTCAATTTTCTTCTTCCCCCCCCCCCCCAAACTTGTTTTGGGCAATATAACAATCTAAAAACATCTCATCATTTTTCTCAGCAATATTTTTCTAACATATTTTCTTGAAAGCTATGCTTTCATTCGAATCTACTTGCACTCTTCTTCTCCCGTTTCATTTTTCGTCGATCTATATATATATATATTTTTATTTTCGGGAAGAAGAAGTCTTCAGAAAACTTGCTTGAATAAAAAATGGTCCCATAAAATTAATTCCCCACCCACATCCTACTCTCTCAAAGGGTAGGCTAAAAGTGTATAGACTTTTAGGGTTAAGTTAATGTGGGTAATAGAAACGATGTCGAATGGGGGTTTAATGTGTGCTTAGCACACTCCATTCTTTTTAATTAAGCTCAAAAAGGGACACTAGGGATATTTTTAGTAAAGGTCAGGGAATATTTAGGTTCTAACGATCCAAATATGGCCTAAATCATTTCTTAATGCCAAATGCTCATGCAGTTTTTAAAGCAAGTAAGACACACAAAACGTCATATCAACTATGGGAACTGTGCGGTTGAATGTTTAGCATCACTGGATTTCACATAAGCATTCGCTAAGACAGATGGTAGGGACAATTAAGACTAACATGCAGACACGGTTCGAAAGTGTGCTTGAGATATATTAGTAAGAAAAATCCAAGGGATCTAACTATCATGCAATTGACCCTAAGTTACAATTTAATGCAACAATCATGTTCAAATGGCTATTCATCATATTCCTGTGCATATCTTGTTGAAATGAAATGGGTGCTATAAACTTTATAAAACTATTCTAATTAATCCATAATTATGACTGGTGTAGGTACATGAAGAATTTGGAGAAAAGTAAGAATTTCGCAAAAATCAAGTAAATTCCAGAAGGATCTATGGAAAAGTTATGTGGTTCATTGCATTAACTCCTCATCGACTAGTACTACCACACCAAAACTTGAGGATGAAAATTTTTAATTAAAATATTTTGTTTTTTTATAAAGAAAATTGGAGATGATGATGACACAATTGATGATGGATCCCCATGAAGGGAATCCACGAGCATCCAATATTATAGTATTCTGGTCAAGGCAACATCTCCGAAAACAAGAAAAATTCAAAAGCAAGAAAGGCGGGTGAGGAGAAGACACGACAGAGGGAAAAGAAAATTTTCCACACCCTAAAAACGTAGCCCAACTCCATTCCTCCTTAGGCTAGGACCTGCTAAGACTCTGGGCTTAGAATCCCCCCCCCCCTAAACTTAATTTCTATTTTGTCCCCAAAATTGAGGAACATATGAGAGGCTTGATGGAGAAGGACAAATATAAAAAGGACATAGTAGGCCCACCTAACGAAAGAGGATGAAACTTGAGCCTCGACTCACGGTGAGTAGGGAGGAAATAACGAACGAGGACGAAACTCGGGGACCGTACTAGGCGTCATCCCAAAGTAGTTGGAGACATTTTGCCCCACGGTGTTGATCCAACCGAACAGATCTTCTAGGTCGGCACGCATGAGTGCCAATCGCCGCTCTATCATGTCAACCTCGAGGGCAAGCTCCTTTGCTCGGTGGAGATCCCCACGGCGGTCCTCCTCCTCCTCCTCCGTGAACCCTCGCTCCGTGGCGGTGGTGCTAAACAAAATTGCCCTAGTAATAGCGGGCACCTTCTTTAGCCTCTCCGAGTCACGAGGCCACCTAACTCCCGCCCTTACAGGCCTCAGGTAATCAAATGCGGAACGCGACCCCGCGATTTGTCGTACCTCTAATAAGGGTCTTAATTTGGCCGTTAATCAGGCGACCGACATCGACAGACCCACCGATCATGATGGTGTAGAACAGGACGACCTTAGCCCAAGTCACCGCGTGTTGGTAACTGGGGGGCATAAGGCGGGAGCTAATAAATTTGAACACGGGCTTGGCCTGTCCAAGGAAGGACTCCTCCATGGTGCGTGGAGCGAATGGTTGGTTTCGGTTTGGGTCCACACCACACGGGATGGGAGATGGTCATTGACCACCTCGACAGGACAGGAAGAAAGGTGGTGGTGTAGACACCCCAATTTCGTACCCCTGATGTGTTACTATGGCATGTGATACAAAAATTGTTTAAATTTAACAAAATGTCCAATTACAGGGTTGAAAGAGCAAAAGGAAAAGTAGGATGCATAAATAGTGAACTGCAGGGGAGGAAAGTGTCAAAAATAGGCTGAAAATGAAGGCTTGGGGCCGCCATGTGGTCCTGGCCAGCGCCAAGGTCCCAAATAGCACCGACAAGTTAACTCATTGCACAATTCTCTCGGCGACGGTACAAGCTAATGAACCACAAATCCAACTATAAATATCGCCCGAGTTATTTATTTAGAACACAATTCGGCGAAGGCTTGAAGCCCGGATAAACTCTGCGTATTTTAACGCATTGAGTCGATGGCGAGAGTGATCCCCCCTCCTATAAAGCCTCGAAACCCTACCAAACCTCCTCCAAACACAAATAACGGTTAAAGTGATCCCTAGCCTTCTAGTTAGGTATCCACCTTACCGATCCAAAAACCATAAAAAGTAAAGCCGCGCTACTTCCGCCCGAGTAAATAGGCCGAAAATACCAAAAATGTTATTGTTCCGCCCAACCAAAAAGGCCAAAACAACCACAAATAAGTCGTCATTCGCGAGTGAAGCGAGCCAAAACCATCGAAATAGCAAATACCGCCCAAATCACAACAACAACAAAAGACTCCCTCTCCCTGAAAGACAGAGTGAGCACATCCCGCTCTAAAAGGTAATAGCATTTAAGGGCGTTATTTTTTTTAATAAAGTTTTTTCTTTAAATCCGGCACAATGTAGCGAATATAAGCCATTGTGCTGCCAGGATTTAGTTAGGAAATATTATGTAAAAGAGCCGTTATAATGGCCAAATATTTTTAAATATATTTGTAATTATTGTAAAGAAATGGCTGCAAGTCCGTAAATAATGTAGCCACGGATATATTTGCTTTTATTTTCCTGTCTTTAAATGCTTTTTTTTATTTGTTAGGTAAATATAACAAAAAACATACTTTAGCCAAAAACCACTTTTGAGACCGAAAGGGCAAGTTGGGTGTCTAGCACCTTCCCAACTCGTAACTTAGCCTCCGAACCCGTTTACAATCTCTGGTTTTTCTTTTTTTGGTTTTGCTTTATTTTTGCCTTAAAATAAAGATGACGACTCTAAAACATTTTGGATCCAGTGGGGCCTCGCAACACTTCTTCCTTGCACTTTTCCATTTTCCCCTAAAAAAGGGAGAATGTGAATAAAAGGGTGATGTATTCCCATATCCTAGTATCCCCTAAACAAGAGATAACTTGATGCGGGAAACCCAAAGCTCCCATATTGATCCGAAATAGTCCATAAGACTATTTTTATAAAATTCATAGTTGGGGCGTCGCAACATCCTTTTTTGCACTTTTCTGTTTTCCCCTAAAAAAGAGAGAATGAGAATGAAAGGGTGATGTATTCCCATATCCTGGTATCTCCTAAACAAGGGATAACTTGCTGCGGGAAACCCAAAGTTCCCATATTAGATCAAAAATCCACTAAAGGCAACCGAGGCGCATTCCAACGCGCTATCTTAGACAACACTTCTCTCGCACTTTTAATTTCGTTCTCCCCTAAACAAGGGAGGATGGAATGAGAGCGATGGTGTCCCATCACTTGCGTCGCGCACCACATCAGGCGGGCCTGACATTTTTCAGGGAACCCACAGTGGCGACTCTGCTGGGGAGATCGTTTTATTTTAAATAAAATGGAGGGCTAAACTCATAAAATAAAAACTTTTTTTTTATTTTTCTTTGTTTCTGGCTAAAGTATGTTTGTTATATTAATTTATGCATTTGAATATTGCGTTCCTATACATCGTGCCTATATTTGTGGATATGATCCTCCATCTTGCGGCGGTTCGTTCAGATAAGCATTACGGGTATATATTTAAAAATATTCTTTTTTTAAAAAATAAAAAATATATAAAAAAAATTTCGAAAAAAAAATGTTTTAAAAAAAAATGTATATATATATACATATTATATATGTTTGCAATAAAATTCAGGCGGACACTTTAAAAGGCAGGGGCTTTATTTTTAATCTTGCTTTATTTCGGCTCTGTATTATTATTTCTTTATGTTTATTATTTTTATTATTCCGCTCAACTTGTACATATTTGCATTTATTCTGCCATTTTATTTTGGGGATATAGGACCAAATTTGTAATTAATAGGAATAGATAGATTCTCCGCTTTTCTTTCTATTTCTTAATATGATGTGTGCTTACTTTGCTCGCTCAAACTAAAAAGCAGAAAATCCGCAGCGTAGCGCAAGGCAGGCCATATATGTTTTATTTTACTGTTTATATATCTAAAAAATAATAATAAAGATTTCACAA
>JABEVN020001999.1:0-22873 GCA_013146195.2 Codonopsis lanceolata | reverse complement strand
CTGCTGGCTCGGAGTCTCTATACAATCTTGATCAAGTGAAAGATTGCTTTGATCTAAGAGCGTGGGTATCTGTTTCGGACGATTTTGATGTTTTAAAGTTAAGCAAGATCATATATGAGGAGGTCTCCCATGTGAGTTGCCAGTTCATTGGACTTGAATTCGGTTCAAGTTAAACTACAGGCTATCCAATAAAAAGTTTCTTCTCGTTCTAGATGATGTTTGGAATGAACTATGCAAAATGGGATCTTCTATGTGCTCCTTTTCGATTTGGCGCTCCTGGAAGGGGATCATAATCACTACTCGTAGTCACAAAATCACGCAAACCATGGGTTCCATGGTAGCTCGTGATTTGAAGAACTATCGGATGGGGATTGTCTCTCTTTGGCTCAACATGCCTTCTGAGACCAAACATTTTGATGGGCGTCTGATTTGAAAGAAATTGGAGGTCATAGCCAAAAGTGCAAAGGCTTGCCTGGCGACAAAGTCACTTGGAGGCCTCGCCGCACTAAACAAAGCCCAAGCGGTGGTTAGAAGTTTCAACTAGCAAATATGGGGAGCTACCCCGAGAAAGCAATGTCATCATCCTGGCTACAAGACTAAGCTATCATCATCTTCCTTTGCATTTAGGCCTTTGTTTGTATATTGCTCACTATTTCCAAAGGACTATGAATTCGACAAGCAAGAGCTAATTTTGCTATGGATGGCAAGGTTTCTTGAAGCAATCACGAGGCTGAAGCACATGGAGGAGTTGGGTTCGAATATTTTAGTGAGCTATCAAGGTCTTTTTAACACTCAGTCGTGATAAATCAAGGTTTGTGATGCATGATCTTATGAATGAGCTTGCACGTTGTAGCTGGGGTGATATGCTCTCAATTGGACGATAAAATGGAGAATTAATGAGAAGTATAAGGTTTTGAAGAGGCACGACATGCATCATTCATTTCCCACAATATGGTGATTTTAGAAAGTTAAAGGCTCTTAAGTGAAGCTCGGTGTTTGCGTACTCTTTTACCAATACATGAAGGATCCTTTTGGGAAAATTATTTCTTGAGTAGTATGGCATTAAAAGACTTTCAAGTTTTCCACGCTTACGAGTTCTATCTTTTAGGCGGTATTGCAAAGTGAGCTACGAGTCAATTGGTGACTTGAAACACATGCGATATCTTGATCTCTCCATGGGTATCATTTCAAGTTACTGAATCTATTTGTGGCTTGTACAACTTGCCAAACATTTCTTTGTTACATGGTTTCTTAGTACTTTCTCGGTGCCAGCGTGCATCGATGTCTAATCAGTCTACGACATCTCGATATTGTTGATACTCAGAGTTAGAACAAATGCCCTGGGCATTGGTATCTTGACCCACCTTCATTGCTACTTGTCAAAGATTATTATTGATACGATGGCGGGCTAAAAATAAGCGAGTTGAAGGACCTACCCCATCTCAAGGAACATTGTCCATATTTGGGATGGAGAACGTGACAAATGTGCAAGAAGCTATTGATGCAAATCTTTTCGGCAAGAAGGATATTGATAGATTGGAGATGAAATGGAGTAGTAGCTTTGGCGGTACTCGAGAAGAAGAACTTGAATTCAAAGTGCTTGATGTGCTAAAGCCACAAATAGGCTTGGGAAGTCTGAAAATTGAATTCTATGGAGGCCAGAAATTTCCTAGTTGGATTGGGGATCACTCATTACGTAATATGGTGAATTTAACACTCGGTGGTTGCAAGAGCGTGTGTATTTACCATCGCTTGGAAAAACTATCTTCACTAAAGAACTTGGTCATTAATGGTATGGATGGGGTGAAAACAGTGGGTACGGATTTTTTTGGAGCTTTTGGAGCTGGATCTCCTCCTGTTGCTTTCCAGTCACTCGAAAATCTAACGTTTGAGGATATGGATGGTTGGGAAGAATGGTCCGTTGATTTGTGCAATGGGAAAGAAAATGGCATACAAGTTTTCCCCTACCTACTGAAGATAAAATTGTCTGGATGTTTGAAATTGAGAAAGGTTTCACTTCCAAAGATTCCATCGCTTGAAGAGTTAACAATATCAAGGTGCACCAATGAAGTGCTGAGAAGTATGGTTGGTCTTAGCGGCTTGATCAAAAAGTTGGAGCTTCATGATATTAGAGGGCTCACTCAATTGGATGTAGAGATTATTTGGTTTCTAGAAGCAGTTGAAGAAATAAGAATTGAAGAGTGTGATGCACTAAGGTATTTGTGGCAAGAAAAAGTTGCATGTCAAGTACTTGTCAAGATCAAAATGTTGGGGGTAAATAGATGTGAACAGCTTGTATCATTGGGAGATGAAGAGCAATTGCTGCCTCACAATCTTGAAAGTTTGGAATTGTCTTATTGTAATAACCTTGAGAAGATGCCGAATTGGAAAAACAACATCCTGTCTCTGAGGCGACTGAGCATCAATGATTGCAAGAAACTAAAGAACATGTCATCAACAGCAGCAGATTTGCAGCCTAATATTGAAAAACAAAAGGGCATAGACATGGCAGAAAGTAGCGGTGGCAAACGCAGAGAGGGCTTTTCAAATTTAGAAAGTGTTTTTATCAATGGATGTCCATGTCTCACATCCTTTCCCACAGGCAAGAAGCTCAGGATTCTGAATGTTTGGAATTGCAAGAATTTGGAGGAACTAGAGGAGGTGGGTTTAATGTTTTCACTTGAATCGATTGACTTTTGGAATTGGTCAAATCTAAAATCCTTACCAGATGAAGGATTCGTGCATCTCACTGTATTAGGGATTACAGGTTGTGAGGGCATAGAGTCCATTCCAGAAAGAAGTTTGTCCCCTACTCTGAAGACTCTTCATATCAGTGATTGCAAAAACCTCAAGTACTTTCAGTGCGGCCTAACGTCCCTTCGACAACTAATAATCAAGGGGTGTGAGAATCTGGAGTCTTACCCAAGTCGTGGGTGTTGGCCTCCAAACCTTATATCCCTTAAGATAGGGGATGTGAAGCAGCCCATTAAGGAGTGGGGCTTAGAAACACTCCCAACCTCTCTCCGCGAACTCTGCGTGTCTGAAGAAGATTTTCCTCAATTAGTTTCGTTTTCGGACGTGGGAAAACAACTTCCTTGTACATCGTTAACGCATCTTAAAATCGAGGGTTTCCAGAAATTGAAATCTCTTGACAAGGACCTTGAAAACCTCTCCTCTCTTGAACACCTTTCAATCTGGGGTTGTCCTAAGCTTCGATCGTTGCCCGCTGATACTCTGCTTCACAAGCTTTCAAGTCTTAAGATTCGTAAATGTCCACTACTGAAAAAAAGGTGTGAGAAGAAGAAAGGAGATTATTGGCCTTCCATTTCCCACATCCCCCGCGTCCAGATAGATTGTGATCCGTGAGAACTGTAATCTTGCCTTCTTCAGGTACGCCCTCTTTCCTCTTTCCTCTTTCAGTTATTAGAAACAATTATAAAAAAAATAAACAACCAATATATTTATGGTTCCGTCAACTTTTTTGGAATTTGGTCACACTCACAGTATTTGGAATTTTTAGTTAGTCATATCACTCTATTTTCTATTGGTTTGATTCCTCCTTTTAGTTTTGGTCTTGATTCTTGAAGGAAGACGTTTGCTTGAACTATTTAAGTCAATTTGAAAAAATAAATTCATAAAAAAATTACATTATTTTATTTAGAAAGAAAAAATAAAACTAATATTTGAACTAATTATAATTATATAATTTCAAAACTGATAAGTAAATTGTTATTTTCATTTGAAAAATAACTTTACCAAATAAAGTAAAGACTAAAGAGTAACATTTTGATATACTGTTAGTAGAATAACATTTTGATTAGATATCAAACAATTGAAAAATGCTTAATTGCTTTTGTTTTTATTTGAAGCGATTGCATTGGTGAAAAACAAAAATAGTCATCAATACATTTTTTTTATTTGAAAAATATATAAATCATCAATTACACTTATCAATTGACTGTTATCACATATCGATTGGTTCGATTTGATTCACGGTTTTTAATATCAAACCAAACCAAACTAAACCGAACCTAATTAATCAAATCAAACAAAATCTAAATTGTTGGAGTTATTTTCTTCTACAATTTACGTTTATTTTTAAATTTGCATTTTTTATTTATAATAATTTTCTTTTAATTGGTTATATTTTTAATGTTCGATTTTAAATCCAAGTTAACCAAACCTTTCACTAAAGAAGATGACATCTTTAATTAGTTAATTGGATATTGACCCTATATTTTGAACTTTATGAAATGAGGACTCTTTGCTTACAACGGATGAAGTATTTCATAAAATATTTGACAAAATATGTAACGATAACCCCAAAAGAGGGGAATCTCACAAAAACCAATAAGAATACTAGGACCAAAAGAATAAAAAATAAAGAGGTAGGACCAAACTAAAAATTTCAAAAAAGATGAGGAACCAAAACATATGTTGTTGCTTATTCATTTGATGTTAGGATTGTAATGTTCTTATATTGCTTTATGCTTATTCATTTGATGCTAGGATTGGCCGTTCAATGAGACTTTCCAGCTCACCATCCCAATTGATGAATAAGGTAGTCATGAGAAATAAAGTATGAAGCTCCTCGATTGCACTTTATAGTCAACCAACTGACATTTCAGTTTGGTATAGGGGTTAAAGCAGATCCTATGGCTGATCAATTTGACCAACGAAGGGCAACGATAATAGAAATGAAAATTTGATAATATATGTTATGAATACAAGGATAATCTTAGATCAAGAAATCGAAGATCCAATCTTGTAGGCGCGACCAGAAGTTAGGAAGGTATATTGTGTCAAAATTTCTGACAGTGGTTCAAGAATTAACCGAGTCATTAGCAAACTGTTTAGTTCCTATTAGATCTGGCCATCAGTTTCATCATAGACTCCAAAGTAATCTCTACCGCTTATACATGAAAATGTAAACCTAATCTAAAGCTATAACCAGTACTCTCAGTCTCTCTCTCTCTCATTTTTAATCACACAGAGTAATAGGACTATCAACACCTTCTAGAAAATCAGACTTGATAACTTGTGGACAGAGCATGTGTACGTGGATGGTGCACCTTTCCACTGTTTATTGGAGTTAAGTAGAAAATAAGAGATTTTACTTTGAAATGGGACTTTTATAAATTATAATGGAATAGATGGGGGCAGTATTTATTCACATTTCACAGTTGGTCAACTGCATTACAACCAGCAATCCCAAAAAAAAAAAAAAAATCATTCCCTTATCTCTAGAGATCTCCACAGATTTTTAAATTTTTTTTGGAATGACATTATGGTACAAGTAACAAATCGTTTTGTTGCAAGTGAAGTAAATACTATGATAATCTTGGTGGCATTATGTTTGTTTCCTTGTGTAGGAAAAATATCACTTGTGGTTTAAAGTTTTGGAGGAGAAACTTAAAGCATCTTGTAATGGCATTTCACGCATAAACCCACAAGGAAAAGAGAACATGAAGATTTTGTGTTTGGAATGTTATATGATATGTTACAGAAAGAGGTTTTAACTTTGCGTAAAGCTTTCCAAGAGAGAGATCAGAGTCTCAACGACAAAGATGATGCAATTGAGGTTGGATGCAAACTCTTATGATGTTCTCTATCTTTATACAAACATAAAAACATATGTATAATACTTGTCTGTTTATAATTTAATGTGGAAATGTCTAGATGTTTGCAAAAAATGTTGAAACATTGAACAAAGCAATGGAAGTAGAGACCGAAAGAATGTGGAGGGAAGTAGCTATGAGGGAAAAGAAAGTTGCTGCAATGCATATTGATAAGGACAGAGATCAAATGGCAAGGCGTTCCAGTGCTCCTAGGGCAGCTGTAAATGGCCCTTTGTCACTATCAGCAAGGTAAACTTTTTTCTTATTGATGCATGTCCTATTTAATTGGATTAGTTTACAGAATTCGGACTTTAGTCTTATTTCTAAGAATGGTGTCCTCTTGTTTGTGATTGCATCAGTCTGCTCGTGCACTTTGGTGTTTGGTGACCAAATGTGCCAAAATTTCAGATTACTTGTCTGCCCCATATCACATGTACTTTCATTCTCAGATAATTTAATTATTCCATTGAAAACAGGGGTTTGCTTAATCTGCTATCCATTCTTTTGAATTGTGATTATTCCCACGAAAACATCGATAGGAAGTGTTTTCAATCAGACTAAAGCCTATTGACCCTAAGCAAAGCAGATGGAATTTCAAGCATATTTGAGATGACAGCGAAAGATTATGTTGTCTGTATGACCACCTTTTAAACTCTGGTTTAAAGAAGATTTCTCCCAACCAAAATGTTCAGGATGCTATACCAACTATTTAGCAGGCATTCAGCTGCCCATTGGACTGATCGATTTTCTGGAACTAGACTTTCCATTCTGGTGTTATAGACATGTTCTTTTAATGTTCTTTTAAAAAAAGCAAGCACCACCTAAGCACACAACTGGAATAACCTCCTACTTGCACAGAGAATAAAAAGAATTCAACTGACAACTTTCAATTTCAGCTAGAAAATTCAGGCTATTGTGCTTTGGCAGATTTCCCTAGCTTTCACTCCTATGAGAAGAAGATGATAGGCGGGAAGGGATAGATCACCATTACTCT
Organism: Codonopsis lanceolata; assembly: GCA_013146195.2. Classification (NCBI taxonomy): domain Eukaryota; kingdom Viridiplantae; phylum Streptophyta; class Magnoliopsida; order Asterales; family Campanulaceae; genus Codonopsis; species Codonopsis lanceolata. Next base: position 16,261 of record JABEVN020001999.1, on the reverse strand, counting down.
GATCCTAAGTAATCTGCTCTGTTCCCAAGTGCCAACCGAGAAAGAAAGAAATAAGGGAAAGCCTTAACCAGATGAAGCAATCTTTCCTTATCTTGTTAGGAAGATCTAACGAATACCTTTGGGTCGGGTAGCAACCAATTCAAAGAGCTCAATTCAGTAAGTGTGCTCTTGGTACAGGATTGCCAACATTAATGACTCTTAGTTTTTAATGAGAGGTTCTCGCCTTCAGAAGTTATAGAAACAAGAAATATTAACTATTTGAGGTGACTAAAATAAGATTTCTGACTTATCTTCACCACCTTAATTCAGTAATCAAAGTTGTTAGGTGGCATGCCTCCCTAGCTACCTTTCACAAATCCCAGTAAAGTGGATAGATAATATGAGTTCTGAATTGTCAATGTAATGAATCTCTTGAAAGTTGAGGTAACATACTGCTTTGAGACTAACTATTATGTTCTACCCCTTGGTGTTTTTAAACTTCTAGGAAGGGCACTTATGTAAAATCCATAAAATCAAGCCTTAATAAGTGATTTAGCACTCAAACTCTATGGCACTTTCTCTAAATGAAAATTTGTGGCACTCACAGCAAGACATTCTAAATGGAAGGGACTGAACTCCAACAAACCGAATTTTTCATGAGCAAGAAGTTAAAGCATGAAAGCTAAAAAGTATGAGTTGAACCAATCAAACTCAGTTAGGAGAAGGAATCCGATGGTGTCTTTTTTAAGTAAATCCAACAGATTCACCATCAGATTGAACATCAAATTTTCCAGCACGCGAAACCAATTTCTCTCACATTGAGAAGACAGCTCCTGAAAGTATAGAATTCCTCAACTAATTGAACTTAATATAGTACAATCCGTTTTAAGACCGGTAGAAAAAGTTCTTCTATCTTTTTGGATGAGTTTAACCAGTAAACATAGATTCTTTGTCATTGCCGAGGAGGAAAAATAGGCAACTGCCCATTATAGACAAATCAAGAGTTTCACACGAGTATCAAATGGGAGGAGGAGGGCTTAATGGGTATAATTGAATAATAATGTATTTGAATTACACTTGAGAATTGTACTCAAAGCGAGATTGATGCTTTAAGATTTCCATCTAAATTTGATGGAAACTGGATTGTTTTGCTATTGTCTACATAAATATTTTTGTGTTGTGATGCTGCTTATGGTGTATGAATATTGCAAATAGTACAACGGCATATATATATGTTGCTGCCGCTACTTATGGTTTATTAATATTGCGAACTGTAGAATAACATATTTATATGAAATTTTTTGAAGTAATGTAATAAACTCTGTTTGATGTATTTATCTTCATGATGACACTAAAAACTTCTTCCATCTTAATTGCTCTATCTAGTCTCCAGTACCCCCATAGCCTGAATTTGGCAATATTGACATATATGTAAATGTTACTCGGGACTAAAACAGAGCATATCATTGGGCCAGACTCCATGCAATCCACCTGCTTGTGTCTGAACTTCTTGTAACTATACCTTCTTTCAATATGCGGTTTAGGGCACTGATGCTGGTTGCTGGTTTTGATGAGGATCTGGTCCTCCTGGTGCTACTCTATCCATATCCACCATTACCCTCCGATTATCAACCTTGATCTTAGATAAATAATTACTCAATTCACATAAAATCTGCTTACTATTGATCCTTATGTAACCCCATCAAATAAATGTATACCGTCCTGCAGTTCAAATCAAGTACTAAGCTTGAACTGTAGCTGTGCACATCCATACATAGGAACCATACACTTCCATTGTTGTTCCTTCTCGAACTTGGGGAACTCCAAATACTTCAGTACTCTCCACAGGACTCTCATGTCAGCTTTTCTCAACGCTAGCCTTCCTGTAAATTCCATTTCCCTTAGTAATTCAACCTTCGCAATAAACTTTTACCTTCAATACAGAGTGCATGAACTCCCTTCTGGTCAAGATAGGTTCAATCAAACAGCAGTTGCTACAATGAGTACCTTGATCAACCGCCAAAGATTCATGCTCCATAATTATCGCCCCCTTTTCTTTCTTGATGAAAACTATAGTTACTTTCCAGGTACTAAATATTGTAATTCAAGTTAAACTAACAAAAAGGGTTATGATTTATGTCTATATACAGAATCGCATGCTAAGTTATACACATGTACTTTTTCTGAACATCTATTTCCATGTTGAACTTTCAAATGTTCGCACTGACACTCGTACACACATCTCAATCAATTTTGCCTCTCATATAGAAATTACATACATGAGAAAAGAAGTCATCAAATGTTGGGATAATTGTCAGAGCAACAGTTGGTAGTTGTGTGCTCGTGCTACTAATAGTTGGAGCTGGACTTTATTCTTTCCGTCATAAGAGAAAAGCAGAAAGAGCGATTAAACAGAGCAATCCTTTTGGTAAGATGCACTAGAGTCTGAAGCAAAACATGTTCATCTCAATTGTATGGAAGTTTTAAATGTGATTTTCATTCCTACATTTTTCTAATGTAGCTTCCTAGGGCCTCGAGAATAACAGTGATAGCATTCTATAGTTAAAAGGAGCAAGATGGTTCACGTTTGAAGAGATAAATAAATACTCAAATAACTTTTCAGGCGGCAACATCATCAGATCTGGAAGCTATGGGCAGGTAGGGCATCTTTTCTTTCTTTTTTCTTTTCTTTAACTAGAATGTATATGCATGTGAGTTCCTACCACCTAATTGTCAACTAAGCTTCGAAACATGTGATATAAACATTTTACTCAGCATTATCAAGAAGTTGTGGTATAAACATCAGCACGGCTAGGGGTGTAGAGGATAGAAGGGTATGCCCTCCAACAAGATCGATGAAAATAGTTTCAGATTTTTTTGATTCAAAATTAACAGCTATTAAATTGTGCCTGCATGAACATTAAACTCAATCAATCATTTTTCATGGTAACAGAGGATATTAGGAATTCAGGTTTTGGGTCATTGAATTCAAATAAGAATTAAGAACATTCTCATTGGTGTCTCTTCTTTTCCATATTTCTGATTTGATGGGGATGGAATTTACTTTCAGTTATCTCGATGACCCTAAAAGAGATATTGGATGGCTATCTACAAAGCTTAACGAGAAACTTTTTAAGTGGTTGTTCTTCGTGATTAAACTTCTTGTGTTTATAACAAATTTGTTCGACTAAAACCAATCTTGTGCAGTGCAAAAGCTTTAGTGGATTCTGTTTTTTTTCCCTTGGTGATCAGTAGTATAATTGCCCATGTATTACTAGCTCGGTACTCACTGACTTTTAACAGAAGTGCCACTTTAGGGATAGCTGATCTAAGTGCTTTCTTTTGGGATTTAACTTTCTTACATTTCAACATGATGACAATTTTTATTTTAGATGTCAAAAAATTACTAAATAAAATATACCAAATGAATCAAGTTTGATAATCAAACTCAAACTTGAATTCCGTATTCTTACTGCAAACTGGGGGAATTGTTCTACGATCAGCGCTAGCTAGATATGTATTCACCTGTGATTCGAGAATTACTAATGTTGGCTAACACTTTTTGCTTGCTGAAGAAACAAAACTACCAGATGGGATTTTCTCCATGTCTGTGTTACTAATAGATTTCTCTTTCAGTACTGTAGTTCTTTTTCTTTCTTTTTTTTTCATTCACTAGAGGGCCTTTGCACTAACACAACAATATAGCTAGCACTACACACTTCTTCTTTCCTTGCCTCAACCCATATGATCACACTGTAATAATTCTAGCACATGTACACGACGGAGGCTCGGTCATAACTTACGCACTGCCCTCCTTCAATCTCTATTCCTTCATAATCTATTAGCTACTTCATTAGCCTCCCGCATAATATAAACTAATCTGCATTGCCAATTTCTTCCCAACAGCTCACGTATGTTGGTGATGACATTAAATCTCTGGGTCACAATCGTTTCTATCTTCAATTGCTCTCATAGCCTCACTAGAATCTCACTCGACGATCACTCTTTTACAAGCTCCTTGCCATTCCAAAGCGAGCCGCCTCCAAATAGCCCATTCTTCAGCGGTTCAAACTAAAGCTTCACCAAGATGGAGACCATACACAGAACCATCCATATTCACTTTAACCCATCCTGTATTTGGTGGATTCCAAGAAACACGTCTCATGTCTCAAGTCTTCAAGTGTATTAAACTGAAAAAAGGTCCAACTCTCAACTCTTCAAGTGTTCACGAGAGCTTTACTAAGAATTAGATCATGCCGTTGTTATGATGTTCATCTTTAGGGAAAAACTATGCTGAAAGATATTACATGTATTCACATTCTGGTTATGTAGGTCAACAATATACACAGTTTTATGAAGTTTTGATGTTTGTAGCATGTACTTGTATGAAGTTACTTTTGATTTTTTGAACTCGACACTTCCTTCCAGTCGTCTCACGCTTCCCTAAGTGATACTCCCTCCATTCCAGGTAAAGAGTCTCTGTTTGAAAGTAAAACTTTTTAAGAAAATGATAATTTTAGTGGTCTATTAGTAACAAAATGACATTTTAATGTCTTATTTTTTTAAAGTACTCTTTAAGTGAAATATCCCAAAATGGAATAGTGGACTCTTTACCCGAAATGGAGGAAATACATTTGATCTTATTGCTGCCCAGCCATATGTTCTATGTTGATCTCCATTAATAGATTGTTGAAATGGAAAGGATGAGGAGTTGGTGATATTTTGTTAAGATAGATCTTTACCCGACCAAATCAAGGCAGAAAAAGTTGTCGAAATTGTAATTACTTTTATTGGTAATTTTGTTATATCAGGAGCATATATATTCACTATCATAATTATTGGGGAATTAACTGCTACACAAAGTTGTCTTTGCCTAAACTAAGTCAATTTTTTTTACTCACAGCCCATTCTTCAACAGAAGAAGAGGTTGATTCAACAGTGGTAAGTCTTGATCATTTGTAGCAGCTGTGGGATCAATAGATGAAGAAGTGTTTGGTATGGTTTCAATAATGGATGGGATCCAGCTGGAGTGATTGGCTCAGTTGCTGAAGAAGGAACATTAGGTGCTGGAGCTAGAGGGGCAGCAGATGGAGGAGTATAGAGCACCATTGTAGTACAGGTAGAAACTGGAACAACAGTTGGTATAGATGGTGACGGCTGAACTGGTTCAATAGATGGAGGATGCTGTGCAGAAATAGATGCTCCTCCTGACTGTGATGCTTTTTGGCATTGAATAGCCAAATAATTTGCCTTAGCATCACGAACACAGATAGAGGTATATTGAATAGCCATCTCATGTGTATCTGCTGAAGCTTTATTGGATCGAGAGTTGGCAGAACTGTATCTTGATTTACCTTCTAGAAAGAGTGGCAAATTGAGTAGATTTTCCACAATACCACCCACACCGATTCATTTCAAGACATTGGTTTCGAAGAATTGTCGAGCCCCGATGATCCTTGAATTCTTTGAAAGATGCATTTTTTAAAGTTATGTTCTGATGTTGGTAATTTAGATTGGTTAGCTTTGAAATTGAAACACATACTCATTGAGCGAACCCAATTGACCTTTTTGAAGGGTTTCATCCAACTGTAAATTCCTGAATTCTGCTAAAAAACCAGCTCTCCCCATGTCAACTCATGTTGCTTCAAGAGTCAACTCATGGCAATAAAGGCCCTCCTCTAAGATATTTACTTACATTATGTAGAATAAAGAGTTTAAAATTATCGGTTATTAAACTAAACTTTGTTATTCCGTTGGTTGTTATGATTACTACCTTATCTTACTTATCATAATTAATGAACAAAATAAAAAGAGGAGTAGTGGTGGCCGCCGTTTCATACTATTAACCATGGACAACGGCTGGTGGGAGAAACGGTTGGCAAAAATAACGGCAAATTGTAGAAATATAAAAGAGGCAGGCAAATTGATGGGACTGTTCCTTGATTGTTTGTATATTTTGCTACACGGTGGAGTAGAGGCAACAGGGTAGAGGTATGGCAAAGCATTGGAGTTCCAAAGTAAACTTAACCAAATTTTCTTTGAATGAAATACAATGACCTATGTCGCTTTTCCCTTTTACTTGAGTGCTAATGTGAGTTTTGTATAAGTCGCGCATTGAGAGGTTATACTTTTTCAATCCAAATAAGAACCAGAATTTTATTGCTAGGAATGAAATCAGTTATTGTTAATAGAACAATAGAATCTTATTGTTTGAATCAGAATCTTATCCAAGTCACTCATATTCTTGTTGATAATCTGTTTGAACTTCAATTTAAGTCCTCCACTCAAAGCTTTGAAAAATGTATTATAAAATACTATTTTTAATGTTCAGTTCTCCAAGTCATTTTCACAAACTTTTCAATTGTTTTATCCCTGCTAAATCTTCTAAACCCAACAATGTTAAATGTAATTATAGAACTTGTCATGTGCTATGGCTATTACTTTGACTCACTAACATATTTCTAATTGGCAGTGAACTAGATCCTCCTTGATAATTTCCTCTTTGTTTCATTTTGCAAAAATACTTACAGGATTTTTATTTCTTCCCTCCAAGGTATGTATTACTGAATTTTATCTCTTATAAACAACTTTTCTTACTCTCCTCCATTCAACCTATAGACTTCCACTCAATTTGTTTTTTGGTTATCCAACAAAGAGAGTTCCGATAAGAAAACTCAGCATACAGTTTCATCATTTACCCTCATAGAAATTGTTGTTTTTAAACGACTACTTCGAAGCCAAGGTTATATTTTATTTTGAGTTTATAAATGTGTATGGAATTCATAATGTGCAAATCTCTTGTTTTAGGTAATCCATGTCAGTTGTCAATGGCTTAACACCACACTTATGCTGATTGAAGTTTTCATATAACTTCACCAATAAAAAGAAAAAAAAAAACGAGCAAAAAAGACATGCATATGCACATGTGCGGGGAATGAGATATACTCAAATTTCAAATTCTTGAGTAGCTAATAGTAAGAGAAGTTCTTTTAATCCAAAATTAGCTCTATTTTTAGGGATGTGATGGCTCTTTGCTGCTTGCAAATCCAATTCTTCAATATGACTTCTTGATTTCAGTTACCTTCAAATCCTTTGTTGATCTATTTGTATTATTTATTTATTTTCCAATGCTGTTGTTTACTGATGTGATTGTAAGTTAGGATATTACAAAAGGAATAAAAGAGAGAAATGCATTGATTGCTAAATAAACAAAGTCAGTGAGGTAATCTTGTGTAATTCATATTCTCTATTGTTACTTTGCACAAAGTGTTAATTTTATCTATGACAACTAGAAGAAGGCTATGATAGAACATGATATAAAATTATGTGAACTCGATTTATGCAAAAGGTCATTTGTGTAACTTGCTAATATATTTTTTTCTTTCCTTCATGCAAATAATAGGAAGCTCTATATTTTTTTTCTCACCTTTAAGCAAATTATAGGATCCATCATGATGCATTGTCATTTTTTAAGTGTCAAATTGATGCGATCTTCAATGAGAAAACTATGTGCTAAATATGTAATGTCTCTGTATTTACACGCATACACACAGATAGTTGCATATATTATGCTAAAACATATTGACATACTTGAGAGTTTTGTTTAGCATTATTTTGCCATAACTAATATTTCATTAGACTGTAGCAGGAAAAATACGAATTACAAAAACGAGTTCAGCTAGTTTGCTTAGTTATATAAAGTTATCATGTGGCAATGCTGACAATTTTTTTAATATGGTTTGGCCATATTTGTTCCAATTACTATTGTTATGTTCGCTATGTTTCTTTAGATTGATTTATTGTCATTCATAACGCAGAACAAACAACACCAGAATATATCGATTGAATCACCTATTCAAGTAAGGCACCTACAAATAAATCAAAAGACATTCACTACACGATTAAGAGCTTTGCAAGTTGGGTTAGAAACAACATATTCACCAAGCCTCTCTTTCAAAATCCGAAAGACCAATAAAACACTTTGATCTTCCTATGTTCTTTTCCAGAAAATTGATAAATTGTTGTTTTATAAAAAAAAAATCGTGAAGCAAGTATGAAACTCATTCAACAAAGAGATCATATAATTGGTTTAATTTATAATCTCTCTTACTATAAAAGTCAAGCTTGTTTCTTACAATTTAATAGATGGACAAAAATAACCCTTCACCAAATAAACCACCCACCATTTAATTAAGGACAAAACAAGTAAATTTACCATGACAACAAATAATGTTTGGACAAAAATAGCCTCAAATATAATAAATCATCTACCATTAATTAATGTCAAACAAGTAAATTTATCAGGGACTAATTAATTCCATTAATAATCAAATAATAATTCCATCCTTTGACTTGTACATGTTTTAAAGTTAGATCCTACAGTTTTGAATTCTATTTATTTCGTCTTGTATCTTTACTTTCTTATCAGTTTCCCCCTCCTACCATTATCATTACAAATGTCGTCCAATATTTTTCTAAAATAACAAAAATACCCTTACTCAGTCAAGAGACTAAAAATTTATTCGAAACTAAAAAATAATATGATATTACATTCTTAAATAATATGGTTTTACTCAGTAAAGACATTATAGAAGTAAATGAAAAAATGTTACTATAATAATAGATTTGTTAGTGAGTATCAACATATTAAGCAAAAATATGTAGCGTCTTTAGCAATTATCCATGAATAAGCTAAGAGAAGTGGGTTAAGAAAATGTGTCATAATGTCAATAAGATGAAGAAAATGAAGAACCAATTGATTTTGTTACAAAAGAAAGCCAAAATCTACAATTTACTTTTTTGAATTTTCAGACTACTACAAGCAAACTTAAAACTATCATACTGCTTCTAACTTATAAATATTACAAACAAACCACTGTTAGTAACCACAAATAACTAGGTTTAAAATATTTTAATCCTTCCCATAACAGGGTTCCAAACTTCTAACATTTTTTGGTCTTAACTTGCTTGCTCCTCTTCATAGAACCCGAAGTAGTTACGTGTGAGAATCTCTCTATTCCCCTCCCCTGGCTATCAACTTCCTTTTCTTCTACCACAACTCTCCTTTAATTGAAAGAAATTGTCACCAATCAACATCCTTTCAAGTAGCACCATCCTAAATTAGATTCTCTCCTTACTTAGTAATTTGACACCGAAAGTGTATAGGAGGTAAGAAATGAGAGACGTTCGAGAAAGAAGTCCGACTAATTAGAAGCTAAAGAGATTCTATGTTTCTATTTTAATAAGGCGAGGTGAATGCGTTTCTTGGTGATGGTGATGGCGGTGCTTACGACCACATGGATGATGGTGTTAGAGGTTGTGGTGATAATTTTAGGGATGACAGTAGTGGATTAGATGAAATACATCGTTGTGAGATTTCCTAATCGTCAAATTTTCAATTAACCATATGGGTTTCAGATTCAATTTGAAAGTTTGAAAATTCAAAAAAAAATTGAATTTGAGTTTGTAAAAAGTGAAATTTAAGGTTGTGGTGGTGGCGTGTCTATCATTGATGGGTTTTCCAAATTGGTTACTTCGAAGGAAAGAGTAAGAAATTAGAAAAGGAAATAAAATCAAATCAAAAAATTAAATTTTGGACTAATGGTAAAATTTGAGGTGTTAGTGGTCGTGGTGGTGAATTTATAAATGATGGGGTTGACGAAAGAAAGTGATGGCTAAAAAATAAATTTTAAATTTCATTTTTTGGAGTAATGCATTTTTTAATGTTAGATTTAAATATCAGACAAAGTCTAACTAATTTTAGATTATTTAAATAAATATTTTTTAATTAAAAAATACTTTAAATATTAAATGGCAAACTAAATGATGAAATTATAACAAATCCCACTTTGAGCCACAAGCAAAATGACCAAAATAATCCTCAGGTACACGATTTTCCATTACTATTTTTAATGCCCATAGACGGGAGAGGACAAATAGAAAAAACATGTCGGAAAGAGAGACATCATATGTTGGGAATGACATTATTAGAGGTATATGAAAAATTGTAACTATAATAATACATTGGTTGGTGAGAATTGAGATATTAAGCAAATCTCTAGCGTGCTTAGTAATTGCGTATGAATAAGCTAAGAGAAACGTGTTAAGGAAATGTGATATAATGTCAAGAAGATAAAGAAAAATAGAGAACTTAGTTGACAAATCACGCGTTTTGTTAGAGAAGAGATTAAGTTAGAATCGATAGGAAAGTCGCTTGAAGAAAGTAGTTCCACTTAACTTAAGCTAAAGATATGTTATATTTCCATTTCAGCAAGACAAGGTGGACACGTTTCTTGGTAGTGGTGATAGCTGTGGCGGCATTTGCAGGGATGCTGGTAGTGGTGGTGCGATTTTAAGCATGAAAGTGGAGATTTATGTGGAATACGACATTAAATAAATGAGTAAGAAATTAAACAAAGAAATAAGATGAAAAAACAAATTTGATTACTAGGATAATAGTGTTATTTGAGTAAATCTCTCTTATCTCTCTTACTATAAAAGTCAAGCTTGTTTCTTACAATTTAATAGATGGACAAAAATAACCCTTCACCAAATAAACTACCCACCATTTAATTAAGAACAAAACAAGTAAATTTACCATGACAACAAATAATGTTTGGACAAAAATAGCCTCAAATATAATAAATCATCTACCATTAATTAATGTCAAACAAGTAAATTTATCAGGGACTAATTAATTCCATTAATAATCAAATAATAATTTCATCCCTTGACTTGTACATGTTTTAAAGTTAGGTCCTACAGTTTTGAATTCTATTTATTTCGTCTTGTATCTTTACTTTCTTATCAGTTTTGTGACGCCCCGCCCCTTCGTTAGCTCGGTTTGCGTGCCATACTTGCACTTCTTCCTTTGTTGACTGTATGTTTGGTTTGCGAGAGGGTCTAGATATGTATGAGAGACCATATTAAGACCGAAACAACATTAAGAAACTCCATATAGTTGTTGACTTGCTAAAGTCGCAAGTCGTGACTCGACGATAGCCGAATGCGACGCGATTGAGGGTTTGCTTATGCTTTTGTGTTCGTGACCTCGGTTTGGGTCCTAGACCTCTATAAGATGGTTTATTAACATGTTTAGATGTATTAGACTTCAAGTTGGAGGTATTCCCTAAGTCTATCGATGATTTGGAAGTTTACAAACCCTCTTGCTTTGTTTTGCCCTTAGCGATTTCCTTCAAAGCCGCCATGTTTTGGGCAAACTTCGGGAAAATTCTGGTACTAATCCACTGAATAGAATTTTCTAAAAATTTAGTATGTTTTACCTTCATACGTTAGGATACTCTCTGTAAAATTTGGTAATTTTCCAATGTGTCTAAGTACCTCAATTAGGTCTTGACTTACGGCTGTGCCAGAATTCAGTTTTCAGAAAAACAACTTCTGTACTTGATTTTGTTGTAACCATATCTTGATGTATATAAGTCCAAATGGAGTAATTTAAAATCCTAAAATATAATTCAATGAGTCTAGTTTCATAAAAATCAAAAATCACCTCATTTGGAGTTGTGAGCGATTTATGGTCGATTTTACAAGATTGACTGTCCAGCTTCAGCTTCCCATGCGCCCGCCTCAATAATGTGAGGCGCCCGCCTCAACTTCTGGGAGCAAATTTGCAAATTTGGAGATGGGTCAGAGTCCCATGCGCCCGCCCAATAATGTGAGGCGCCCGCCTCAACCTCAGTTGCTGTTACGGATTTTTGCCCCTGCTTTGAGTTTGGACGAATTATACCTATTCTACCCTCATTAAACCCCCTCTAAACCCTTCCTAACCACCCATACTTAACCCAAATCATGTCCTAACATTAGTTGGAAGTTAATTTAAGTTAGATTAGTGATTGATTAATCCTAATCTCCACTAATTGTACCAAGGAATTCCCTGCTTTGCCCCCATTGTTGGGAAGTATATATAGCCCAATCTCTTCACAAAATCAAGAAATCTCTTCATTTCTTCTCTTCATCCATACATTTTAGAGAGAGAGACTCCATGGGAGATTCAAGCCCTAGCTTCTTCTCTCTTCGATCCTAGACGATCCACCCACCCGATTTCCTTCAAACTTCGGAATCTTGAAGCCCTCGACGAGTAGAACAACTTCACCGATTGATTTGTGTTCTCTTGAGTTTTCACTCAAGCTAGGTAAGTTACTCCCTTTTGATTTTGGTTCATTGGCCCTAAGGAAAACAACTTGTATGCTATTTGTGGGCAATGAACACTTGTTATGTTGTGTATGCCCAATTTGGGGATTTTTGGAAGTATGAATTTGTTAGAGCATTTGTAGAGTGATTTTTATGATTGTTGAATATGTTATTACTCTTCATTTTGTGTTTCTAGGCTTATGAGCATGCTAGAAATCATGCCTATATGCTATTTGGGTTTATTGTGGAATTATGCCTATGATTGGGGCTTTGGATGTATGAACTCACATGATATCATGGGTAGGAACATTTAATTGAAATAATGTGATTTATGGAATGAGTTTTGAATTATGTTGGGTTTTGTCGTGAATTTAGGGCTTGAGAAGTAAGCCCGAATTATTGGATATATATTGTTGTTAAATAAAGTGGGTGTGAATGTTGAAATTGGTGAAGCGCGTAAATGATGAAACTTAGTATTTAGACTCAACGGAGTCGTAATAGGTTCGATATTGTGATAACGAACTCGGGTTGAAGTCCTACGTCATTTGGGTTTCGTTGACTATGTCTATGATGAATTCGTGGATTTTAGGCTTGGGAAATAAGCCCGATTAATTTTGGGATAATTTCTATATACTTGAATGATGTGCTAAGTTTGGGCTGTATGAAATGTGTATTTAATGAAATGCGACATTAAGACTCAATGGAGTCATTTTAGGTTCAATAAGACGCTAGTGAGCCTTAGGTTGAAATCCTACGATGTTCGGGTTTGGTTGGTTTTGATTGTGAGTACCGAAAGCATCTTGATTGTCCCAATGGTGACACCCATGATATAGAGGCTTTTTGGGGATTTAATTAGAGCGTGCTCATTAGGGCACGGAGCGTTAGAGACCAACTTATGACCTCAGACATTACTTTAAGGAATGATTATTTGAATGAGTTCTCTTAGGGAATTTGGCCGCTGCACATCAAAGCACTTAAGAGATTATGACTATGGGTTGGTTTTGGTACCCTTGAGATTGGTTTGATAACGTCAAGTATATATGACGATTGGGACTATGATTGGGTCTGTATTGCTTTTATGAATTGACTAATCACTAAGTCTCGATTTATGGTTGTTCTTAGACTAAATAGTAGTCTTTGGTTTAATCCCGAGTGTAGGGCTATAGTAGACCTCATATTGTGATTTCTTGAGCTTATATGCTACTTTCGATTTGGTGATGACTTGAGGATTATGAGTACCTCATTATGTGGTTCTTTGACTAAACTTATAAGTTGGTTGAATTTGTTAAGTATGTGCAAATATGTGCATTGTTGAAATTGGTGTGTAGAGCTTTATGTCCTACTTGATTTGGTATGCCCGCTATGATCGGTCTTGGTTCTTGTTTGAGCATGAGAGTAATTATCTACTTGTGCATTTCATAAAAGCCCAACTGGCATTATTTGGATTATTTGGTTTGTTTATCAAGTCCGGTGGGACGATGCACGCTTCACGAATTATGGGATTCGTGCTCGCTATGGATCGCCGCACTTGGAATCTCACACACACCTCCATTGTTGGTCGCAATGGGGAAGTAGCCCCTTTGCCGTCAGACGCTAAGTGTCGCATTGGCTTGCTAGCTAAATCGAGTGGTTCTCGATAAAAGTCGATGACGCCACAGGCATCGATGTTGCACGATAAAGATAAAGTATAATATGTGTATTGCAGAGCAAAGACAACGACACTATGCTGGGTAACTTCTTTATCCCTTATGTGGCTTACTATGAGCACTTATATGAAAGATAATGTGCTATGTGATTTATGAAGTTCATGTTACTCGATGACTTAATACAGGCTTATTGTTGGTATGCGATTTAGATGCCATGAGTTTATATATGCTTGTGCATTATGCCATGCCACGTCATGCTATGCCATACAGTTGCATTTAGTAACTTACTGGGTCATTATGACTCATTTCGTTTGTTTGTTTTCCTTAGTTTTTGCAAGGATCCCGCTTAGTACGCCTGGGCGGCTTCTGATAGTGATTCCTAGAAGGTGGTCTTCCGGCTTTAAGCTTGAGTTTATTATTATTAAGTTATTTTGTATTTGGAGACACGAATGTAAAGTTATGTAGACTTTACTTGGGTAGATTGTGTTAGTATCTTGTCATAGTATTATTTTGGTAGCCGACTTGTTTGGTCGAGCCGTTGTATCCCTTATGAGTTGTTCCCTTTTATTATTCCGAGCATGCTTTAGCTCACTCATTCTAGTATTGTTGGTATTGTCATCTCCGACGACGTTAGTCGTAAGACTTGGGTTTAGTTGTTAGAATTTGTATATCTTATTCATTCAGTTGATTTGCTCCTCCCGCATGTTATAGCCGTTGAGTTGTTATTTATCGTTGGGTTCTTGTTGCTTCGCCGGCCTTTAGTTGCCGATGGTTTGTTGACGCGCGCAATGTTGCGCCACGCGAGTCGTAGATTTGTCGAGAGATAGTTGTTCTCACCTTTGTAATCCTTAGTTTATAATTATAGGCTTTGGTCCCACTTATGATTTGCTTCCGCAGATTTTAGTTTTTGGTTATTCGGTTTTGCCGTTATGGCTTTTCATTCCTGTTTAGTGTTTGTTATTTCAACTCGACTCGCACTACTACGCTTAGCGGTGCTTGTCCGTCTTTTAGCTTGTCTTGACTCGGCACGACTGGGATTCCGCATTGGAGTCCTGGGTCGGCCGTCACAGCTTGGTATCGTGAGCTATAGGTTAGCTTTTTCGCCAGATAGGTTCCTTGGCCTAGTTTGGGTGGGTTTATTGTCGAGTTATTAACGCCGAGTGTTCTTTGTAGGCGTATTATGTGCCTTAGAACTCGAGTGGAGCTAGTTCTATTATACCTTGTTCGAGTGCAGCCTCGCGCGAGAGAGGGGAGAAAATATTAACGATCCGCTGCGGTGACTCCTCAACGGATGTTTGACTGAAGACGAATTTCACTGCCCCTTGCGAAATTCTTGAAGTTTAAACCGAAAGTTTCACGGAGAGCCGATACTATTGAGGCAAAACATTGGCTAGAAAGCATGGAGAGGATCTTTGCAGCTGGGTAGTACATCGAAGAAATGGTTACCTTAGCGTGTGTTTGGATTGATGGTGCGGCCGAGCATTGGTGGCTTGAATTACGAGATCGTTGGAGACGACATGGAGTGCCTCGAAAGTGTGGGAAAACTTTGTCAAGGAGTTTATGGTACCTGCTTTGGTCCGTAGTAACTCGAGAAAGAAGGGAATTCCTAATGTTAGAGCAAGGAGATAAGGACTGCGGTGATTCAACAAAGTTTATGGAGTTGGCTCGTTATCAGTAGTTACTTGGCGCCGGATGAGGCTAAGAAGACCGAGAGATTTTGTGAAAGGCCCGAAGACGAATTATCGAGGCGCCTTATTCCGCTACTACTTACTGATTACCAAGTGGGCCGCGGATCGCATATGCGATGGAGCGGACATCGAGGAGTACGCCAAAAGAAAATATCAAAGACTAATAATAGGGCCTCAAGATAAGAGAAGGCCGGCACCTCAAACCGATAGTCAAGAAAAGGTGCTGCTCGGGTGGCCGGAGTGGTGTTACTACTGCCGAGGCAGACGAGGTGGCGAGTTGACATGTAACCTTTAAAGAGGACAGACATACCGAGGATAGGTGCCGTACAACAGAAAATGCTTTGTTTGTGGTGGTGGCGATCATGTTCAAAGATTGCCCGGAGAGAGTTAGTCGCCTGGGGAGTACTAGTCAACAATTCAAGTGGCTCCAAGAGAGATGGTGACGGCCACCCTAGAGTTTGAAGCAAGCACGCCGTGGCGGTTAGCCATCGGAGTTTTGAGACCTATCCGAAATAGGAAGGTATATTCTTATATATATATATATATATATATGTAACTATACCGCTGCTACTATTACCGCTTATTATGAGTACGCTTTTAATCGTTAGCTCATGTACATTCATAAGACTATGCTATATAGAGTTGTGGTTTTTGTGCGGTTATACATATGGGCCATAGTATGTATATGTATAAATACGAATATATATAAAGTATGAATTGTATATTGATACTTTATCTGGCTTGGTATAACGTTTGTATATTCTATAAAAGATATGTTTTATGTAGTGATAATATAAT
>JABEVN020001998.1:0-22871 GCA_013146195.2 Codonopsis lanceolata | reverse complement strand
AAAGCTAATCTACACTACATCAGCTCTACTCTTCATTTCACGACTCATTTCTTCGCCTTGTCTCCGGTCTAGGGCGAGCTTGTGCGTGAGAGTCTTGGTGAGATTAGTGCGTGTGGGTTGGCTTCCAAGAGATTCAAGACCGCTTGCGATTCCGAGACCGCTGCTATGCCGCTGGCTGCCGATATTTAAAGCGATTGTCACCGCATGCTTTTTTCTTGCTTCGCTTTTGCTTGGCTTGAGGTAAGCTATCAATTTCCTTAGGTCCATGTTAGAGATAACATGCTACCCTTCTTGCTCCCCTTCTCTCATGTCTAATTCATTGCTCTCCTTGATTTCTACCTGATATGGAGTAATTTGAGAGTACAAAATCGTGGAATAATTGACTATGAATGCAAATGCTTTGATTTGGACACTAAGCCTAGAAGTAAAAGTGTTCTACTCTATATTAGGAATAATTATTATTCTTGGGTCATAGACTTTCGACCATTATTTGGGAAAACGTGATCTAGGGTTCCATATTTAGGAACTTGAGTTTATTGTTAGCTATGGTTATAAATTACTTCACGAATCTAGATTAATCAATGCGATAACTTAGAAAAGAGTTCAAATGCAAAATAACAGTATTTTTTACCCCACAAGCTTGGATTTATAGAAATGACTCAACGGAGTCGACATTAGCGAGCTATTGAATAATACCGGCTCGATGATTAATCCCTATGACGTTATTACATGCGCATACACTAGAAAACTAATTCTAGACTCTTGAAATGGATTGACTATCATGCTTGTATCTTTATGACATAATAAATGCATACTTGATATATTGAGTTACATGCTCTCTTGCCCTCGAGCTCAATCTTGCTTGTTTATTGATGAGATTATATACTTGTCTCGAATCCGAGGACGCCTTGTCGGACCGTTTCGCCCATACTACCACCATTGTTGAGTAAATACTACTTGGCATCAGCATGAGTCTACAGTGAAGTGCTTGATCATGTCACACACTCCTCCATGTACCGGCCAAGCCACAAGGGAGAAAGAGCATTTCTCTTTGGCCAACCAATACGCGACCATGGCTGGAGATTGACTTCATGTTTATCCCGAGAATATACTCTAAGATCGATGTATATCACACCCATTCGATTCATGCACGCGGCATGGCGAAGGTGTTGCATTTTGCGAATTATGTCTAATTGCTGACCAGGCTTTTATATCCTCATATTATCGACTAGCAAAAAAGTGCAATAATGTGCAACCTCATATACTTGATCTACATGCTTGTAATAATGTCTTGCTTTACGTGTTGCATATTGCCATGTCATGCATGATTGATAGCTTCTGGGTTTACGTGAGTCATTATGACTTACCCGCTTCCCCACTTTTTTAGATCCTAGCGTGTCGACCTTCCCGTTGAGGATCGCGGTTGCTCGTATACTCTAGTTTTCCTTTGATTAGGCTTTTGCAAAAGCTTGAAGAGGTGGTTCTAGAAGTCCTCTTCTCTTCTTTTGTATTTTGCAAGGACGTTGGGTTAAAAAAAAAAAAAGCTAGTCAACTAGACTACGCTTGGGAATGTTTATTTCACTTGTACGTGTAATCCTCGTTAGCTACTTGTAGTATTAACTCTTGTAGTATTTATACTTCTCTTGTTGCCGGCAATCATGTTAGTCGTGCCTTGTATATCGTGTGTTGTTCACTACTCATAGACTTCCGCTGAGCATCCTATTAGCTCTTATTTATTTCCTTGTCAAATTTACTGCTTAGTTTGGGTTTTTTGCAAAGGCTTCGGTGTCGTGAAGACTTGGATTAAATGTTTAATCAAGCTTTATCAATGAAATGATTTTGAAAATACCGACCTTTTGTGTTGAGTTCTCTCGCGACCGAAATGTTACGTGGCCACGCCGAGCGAGTTTTAAAAATATATATTATTTTGAGTCCTTGCATGTTCATTCCTTGTCTGTCTTGTCTTGTTTGGCGCTCCGGTCCGCGGTTCCATCTCGGGTCTGGGGTCGGGGTCGCCACATGCAATTCACGAAGACGCTAAATATTTGCAAGTAAGCAGCAAATATTTTAATCGTCTTCGTTCATTCCTTTCATTTGTTTACGATGATTCGCTATCCATGTCAAAATTACTACAACCCATCTTGTTAAGCTCAAAGTTCTTAACGGTGTGTTTGGTCAAAAAGAAGTATAATTTAGAAATAACAAATATATTGCTCAACTTCAAACAACAAGTAATTAATTAATTAGCAGTTTTGTCCAAGCCCACAAAAGTTAAAAGTAATAACTAATAATGTGGTAGATAAGTAAAAAATGTAGTGGAAATAGCATTTCACTAAAAAAATCATTAACAACACGTGCAACGCGCGTGCACTCGACTAGTTACTATAAAAGTGTGAGTTGTCTCTTACAAATTAATGTATAAAACAAATTAACATTTCATCTAATAAATCATCCACCATTTATTTAAGGACAAACAAGTAAATTTATCAATAGAAGAGTTGGAGAAAATGAGACTAATTCGACTATGGATAGCAGAAGGTTTTGTACAAGCGAGACCAAGAATGTCAATTGAAGATGTCGCCGAGGAATACCTCAATGAGCTTATCAATAGAAGTTTGGTTCAAGTCGGTGACATAGATAGGCTTAGTGGAAGGCTTAAAACATATCGTCTTCACGATCTTTTGCGTGAAATGATTCTTTCGATAGTGACAGAGCATAAGTTTATTATGGTGGCCAGTGGATCGAGTTATGAGTGGCCTGAGATAGTTCGACGCCTTGCAATTCACGAAGACGCTAAATATTTGCAAGTAAGCAGTAAATATTTTAATCGTCTTCGTTCATTCCTTTCATTTGTTTACGATGATTCGCTATACATGTCAAAATTACTACAACCCATCTTGTTAAGCTCAAAGTTCTTAACAGAGTGTCTGGTCAAAAAGGAATATAATTTAGAAATAACAAATATATTGCTCAACTTCAAATAACAAGTAATTAATTAATAAGCAGTTTTGTCCAAACCTACATAAGTTAAAAGTAATAACTAATAATATGGTAGATAAGTAAAAAATGTAGTGGAAATAGCATTTCACTAAAAAATCATTAACAACACGTGCAACATGCGTGCAACATACGTGCAACGCACGTGCACTTGACTAGTTACTATAAAAGTGTGAGTTGTCTCTTACAAATTAATGTATGAAAAAAATTAACATTTCATCTAATAAATCATCCACCATTTATTTAAGGACAAACAAGTAAATTTATCAATAGAAGAGATGGAGAAAATGAGACTAATTCGACTATGGATAGCAGAAGGTTTTGTACAAGCGAGACCAAGAATGTCAATTGAAGATGTCGCCGAGGAATACCTCAACGAGCTTATCAATAGAAGTTTGGTTCAAGTCGGTGACATAGATAGGCTTACTGGAAGGCTTAAAACATATCGTCTTCACGGTCTTTTGCGTGAAATGATTCTTTCGATAGTGACAAAGCATAAGTTTATTATGGTGGCCGTGATCGAGTTATGAGTGGCCTGAGATAGTTCGACGCCTTGCAATTCACGAAGACGCTAAATATTTGCAAGTAAGCAGCAAATATTTTAATCGTCTTCGTTCATTCCTTTCATTTGTTTACGATGATTCGCTATCCATGTCAAAATTACTACAACCCATCTTGTTAAGCTCAAAGTTCTTAACGGTGTGTGGTCAAAAGAAGTATAATTTAGAAATAACAAATATATTGCTCAACTTCAAACAACAAGTAATTAATTAATTAGCAGTTTTGTCCAAGCCCACAAAAGTTAAAAGTAATAACTAATAATGTGGTAGATAAGTAAAAAATGTAGTGGAAATAGCATTTCACTAAAAAATCATTAACAACACGTGCAACGCGCGTGCACTCGACTAGTTACTATAAAAGTGTGAGTTGTCTCTTACAAATTAATGTATAAAACAAATTAACATTTCATCTAATAAATCATCCACCAATTATTTAAGGACAAACAAGTAAATTTATCAATAGAAGAGTTGGAGAAAATGAGACTAATTCGACTATGGATAGCGTAAGGTTTTGTACAAGCTTAGACCAAGAATGTCAATTGAAGATGTCGCCGAGGAATACCTCAATGAGCTTATCAATAGAAGTTTGTTCAAGTCGGTGACATAGATAGGCTTACTGGAAGGCTTAAAACATATCGCCTTCATGGTCTTTTGCGTGAAATGATTTTTTCGATAGTGACAGCATAAGTTTATTATGGTGGCCGTGGATCGAGTTATGAGTGGCCTGAGATAGTTCGACGCCTTGCAATTCACGAAGACGCTAAATATTTGCAAGTAAGCAACAAATATTTTAATCGTCTTCGTTCATTCCTTTCATTTGTTTACGATGATTCGCTATCCATGTCAAAATTACTACAACCCATCTTGTTAAGCTCAAAGTTCTTAACGGTGTGTCTGGTCAAAAAGAAGTATAATTTAGAAATAACAAATATATTGCTCAACTTCAAACAACAAGTAATTAATTAATTAGCAGTTTTGTCCAAGCCTACATAAGTTAAAAGTAATAACTAATAATGTGGTAGATAAGTAAAAAATGTAGTGGAAATAGCATTTCACTAAAAAATCATTAACAACACGTGCAACATACGTGCAACGCGCGTGCACTTGACTAGTTACTATAAAAGTGTGAGTTGTCTCTTACAAATTAATGTATGAAAAAAAATTAACATTTCATCTAATAAATCATCCACCATTTATTTAAGGACAAACAAGTAAATTTATCAATAGAAGAGATGGAGAAAATGAGACTAATTCGACTATGGATAGCAGAAGGTTTTGTACAAGCGAGACCAAGAATGTCAATTGAAGATGTCGCCGAGGAATACCTCAACGAGCTTATCAATAGAAGTTTGGTTCAAGTCGGTGACATAGATAGGCTTACCGAAGGCTTAAAACATATCGCCTTCATGGTCTTTTGCGTGAAATGATTCTTTCGATAGTGACAAAGCATAAGTTTATTATGGTGGCCAAGTGGATCGAAAGTTATGAGTGGCCTCGAGATAGTTCGACGCCTTGCAATTCACGAAGACGCTAAATATTTGCAAGTAAGCAGCAAATATTTTAATCGTCTTCGCTCATTCCTTTCATTTGTTTACGATGATTCGCTATCCATGTCAAAATTACTACAACCCATCTTGTTAAGCTCAAAGTTCTTAACTGTGTCTGGTCAAAAGAAGTATAATTTAGAAATAACAAATATATTGCTCAACTTCAAACAACAAGTAATTAATTAATTAGCGTTTTGTCCAAGCCCACAAAAGTTAAAAGTAATAACTAATAATGTGGTAGATAAGTAAAAAATGTAGTGGAAATAGCATTTCACTAAAAAATCATTAACAACACGTGCAACATACGTGCAACGCGCGTGCACTTGACTAGTTACTATAAAAGTGTGAGTTGTCTCTTACAAATTAATGTATAAAACAAATTAACATTTCATCTAATAAATCATCCACCATTTATTTAAGGACAAACAAGTAAATTTATCAATAGAAGAGATGGAGAAAATGAGACTAATTCGACTATGGATAGCAGAAGGTTTTGTACAAGCGAGACCAAGAATGTCAATTGAAGATGTCGCCGAGGAATACCTCAACGAGCTTAGATATAGAAGTTTTGTTCAAGTCGGTGACATAGATAGGCTTACTGGAAGGCTTAAAACATATCGCCTTCACGTCTTTTGCGTGAAATGATTCTTTCGATAGTGACAGAGCATAAGTTTATTATGGTGGCCAAGTGGATCGAGTTATGAGTGGCCCGAGATAGTTCGACGCTTGCAATTCACGAAGACGCTAAATATTTGCAAGTAAGCACTAAATATTTTAATCGTCTTCGTTCATTCCTTTCATTTGTTTACGATGATTCGCTATCCATGTCAAAATTACTACAACCCATCTTGTTAAGCTCAAAGTTCTTAACGGTGTGTCTGGTCAAAAAGAAGTATAATTTAGAAATAACAAATATATTGCTCAACTTCAAACAACAAGTAATTAATTAATTAGTAGTTTTGTCCAAGCCCACAAAAGTTAAAAGTAATAACTAATAATGTGGTAGATAAGTAAAAAATGTAGTGGAAATAGCATTTCACTAAAAAAATCATTAACAACACGTGCAACATGCGTGCAACATACGTGCAACGCGCGTGCACTCGACTAGTTACTATAAAAGTGTGAGTTGTCTCTTACAAATTAATGTATAAAACAAATTAACATTTCATCTAATAAATCATCCACCATTTATTTAAGGACAAACAAGTAAATTTATCAATAGAAGAGATGGAGAAAATGAGACTAATTCGACTATGGATAGCAGAAGGTTTTGTACAAGCGAGACCAAGAATGTCAATTGAAGATGTCGCCGAGGAATACCTCAATGAGCTTATCAATAGAAGTTTGGTTCAAGTCGGTGACATAGATAGGCTTACTGGAAGGCTTAAAGCATATCGTCTTCACGGTCTTTTGCGTGAAATGATTCTTTCGATAGTGACAGAGCGTAAGTTTATTATGGTGGCCATGGATCGAGTTATGAGTGGCTCGAGATAGTTCGACGCCTTGCAATTCACGAAGACGCTAAATATTTGCAAGTAAGAAATATTTTAATCGTCTTCGCTCATTCCTTTCATTTGTTTACGATGATTAAGCTATCCATGTCAAAATTACTACAACCCATCTTGTTAAGCTCAAAGTTCTTAACGGTGTGTCTGGTCAAAAAGAAGTATAATTTAGAAATAACAAATATATTGCTCAACTTCAAACAACAAGTAATTAATTAATTAGCAGTTTTGTCCAAGCCCACATAAGTTAAAAGTAATAACTAATAATGTGGTAGATAAGTAAAAAATGTAGTCGAAATAGCATTTCACTAAAAAATCATTAACAACACGTGCAACAAACGTGCAACGCGCGTGCACTTGACTAGTTACTATAAAAGTGTGAGTTGTCTCTTACAAATTAATGTATGAAACAAATTAACATTTCATCTAATAAATCATCCACCAATTATTTAAGGACAAACAAGTAAATTTATCAATAGAAGAGATGGAGAAAATGAGACTAATTCGACTATGGATAGCAGAAGGTTTTGTACAAGCGAGACCAAGAATGTCAATTGAAGATGTCGCCGAGGAATACTTCAACGAGCTTATCAATAGAAGTTTTGTTCAAGTCGGTGACATAGATAGGCTTACTGGAAGGCTTAAAACATATCGTCTTCATGGTCTTTTGCGTGAAATGATTCTTTCGATAGTGACATAGCATAAGTTTATTATGGTGGCCAGTGGATCGAGTTATGAGTGGCCTGAGATAGTTCAACGCCTTGCAATTCACGAAGACGCTAAATATTTGCAAGTAAGCAGCAAATATTTTAATCGTCTTCGTTCATTCCTTTCATTTGTTTACGATGATTCGCTATCCATGTCAAAATTACTACAACCCATCTTGTTAAGCTCAAAGTTCTTAACGGTGTGTCTGGTCAAAAAGAAGTATAATTTAGAAATAACAAATATATTGCTCAACTTCAAACAACAAGTAATTAATTAATTAGTAGTTTTGTCCAAAGCCCACATAAGTTAAAAGTAATAACTAATAATGTGGTAGATAAGTAAAAAATGTAGTCGAAATAGCATTTCACTAAAAAATCATTAACAACACGTGCAACATGCGTGCAACAAACGTGCAACGCGCGTGCACTTGACTAGTTACTATAAAAGTGTGAGTTGTCTCTTACAAATTAATGTATGAAACAAATTAACATTTCATCTAATAAATCATCCACCAATTATTTAAGGACAAACAAGTAAATTTATCAATAGAAGAGATGGAGAAAATGAGACTAATTCGACTATGGATAGCGGAAGGTTTTGTACAAGCGAGACCAAGAATGTCAATTGAAGATGTCGCCGAGGAATACCTCAACGAGCTTATCAATAGAAGTTTTGTTCAAGTCGGTGACATAGATAGGCTTACTGGAAGGCTTAAAACATATCGTCTTCATGGTCTTTTGCGTGAAATGATTCTTTCGATAGTGACATAGCATAAGTTTATTATGGTGGCCAGTGGATCGAGTTATGAGTGGCCTGAGATAGTTCAACGCCTTGCAATTCACGAAGACGCTAAATATTTGCAAGCAACAAATATTTTAATCGCCTTCTTCGCTCATTCCTTTCATTTGTTTACGATGATTCGCTATCCATGTCAAAATTACTACAACCCATCTTGTTAAGCTCAAAGTTCTTAACGGTGTGTCTGGTCAAAAAGAAGTATAATTTAGAAATAACAAATATATTGCTCAACTTCAAACAACAAGTAATTAATTAATTAGTAGTTTTGTCCAAGCCCACATAAGTTAAAAGTAATAACTAATAATGTGGTAGATAAGTAAAAAATGTAGTCGAAATAGCATTTCACTAAAAAATCATTAACAACACGTGCAACATGCGTGCAACAAACGGCAACGCTGCACTTGACTAGTTACTATAAAAGTGTGAGTTGTCTCTTACAAATTAATGTATGAAACAAATTAACATTTCATCTAATAAATCATCCACCAATTATTTAAGGACAAACAAGTAAATTTATCAATAGAAGAGATGGAGAAAATGAGACTAATTCGACTATGGATAGCAAAAGGTTTTGTACAAGCGAGACCAAGAATGTCAATTGAAGATGTCGCCGAGGAATACCTCAAAGAGCTTATCAATAGAAGTTTTGTTCAAGTCGGTGACATAGATAGGCTTATCGGAAGGCTTAAAACATATCGCCTTCATGGTCTTTTGCGTGAAATGATTCTTTCGATAGTGACATAGCATAAGTTTATTATGGTGGCCTGGATCGAGTTATGAGTGGCCCGAGATAGTTCAACGCCTTGCAATTCACGAAGACGCTAAATATTTGCAAGTAAGCAAGAAATATTTTAATCGCCTTCGCTCATTCCTTTCATTTGTTTACGATGATTCGCTATCCATGTCAAAATTACTACAACCCATCTTGTTAAGCTCAAAGTTCTTAACGGTGTGTCGGTCAAAAAGAAGTATAATTTAGAAATAACAAATATATTGCTCAACTTCAAACAAGTAATTAATTAATTAGTAGTTTTGTCCAAGCCCACATAAGTTAAAAGTAATAACTAATAATGTGGTAGATAAGTAAAAAATGTAGTCGAAATAGCATTTCACTAAAAAATCATTAACAACACGTGCAACATGCGTGCAACAAACGTGCAACGCGCGTGCACTTGACTAGTTACTATAAAAGTGTGAGTTGTCTCTTACAAATTAATGTATGAAACAAATTAACATTTCATCTAATAAATCATCCACCAATTATTTAAGGACAAACAAGTAAATTTATCAATAGAAGAGATGGAGAAAATGAGACTAATTCGACTATGGATAGCAGAAGGTTTTGTACAAGCGAGACCAAGAATGTCAATTGAAGATGTCGCCGAGGAATACCTCAACGAGCTTATCAATAGAAGTTTTGTTCAAGTCGGTGACATAGATAGGCTTACTGGAAGGCTTAAAACATATCGTCTTCATGGTCTTTTGCGTGAAATGATTCTTTCGATAGTGACATAGCATAAGTTTATTATGGTGGCCAATGGATCGAGTTATGAGTGGCCTGAGATAGTTCAACGCCTTGCAATTCACGAAGACGCTAAATATTTGCAAGTAAGCAGCAAATATTTTAATCGTCTTCGTTCATTCCTTTCATTTGTTTACGATGATTCGCTATCCATGTCAAAATTACTACAACCCATCTTGTTAAGCTCAAAGTTCTTAACGGTGTGTCTGGTCAAAAAGAAGTATAATTTAGAAATAACAAATATATTGCTCAACTTCAAACAACAAGTAATTAATTAATTAGTAGTTTTGTCCAAGCCCACATAAGTTAAAAGTAATAACTAATAATGTGGTAGATAAGTAAAAAATGTAGTCGAAATAGCATTTCACTAAAAAATCATTAACAACACGTGCAACAAACGTGCAACGCGCGTGCACTTGACTAGTTACTATAAAAGTGTGAGTTGTCTCTTACAAATTAATGTATGAAACAAATTAACATTTCATCTAATAAATCATCCACCAATTATTTAAGGACAAACAAGTAAATTTATCAATAGAAGAGATGGAGAAAATGAGACTAATTCGACTATGGATAGCAGAAGGTTTTGTACAAGCGAGACCAAGAATGTCAATTGAAGATGTCGCCGAGGAATACTTCAACGAGCTTATCAATAGAAGTTTTGTTCAAGTCGGTGACATAGATAGGCTTACTGGAAGGCTTAAAACATATCGTCTTCATGGTCTTTTGCGTGAAATGATTCTTTCGATAGTGACATAGCATAAGTTTATTATGGTGGCCAGTGGATCGATTAATGAGTGGCCTGAGATAGTTCAATGCCTTGCAATTCACGAAGACGCTAAATATTTGCAAGTAAGCAGAAAATATTTGAATCGTCTTCGTTCATTCCTTTCATTTGTTTACGATGATTCGCTATCCATGTCAAAATTACTACAACCCATCTTGTTAAGCTCAAAGTTCTTAACGGTGTGTCCTGGTCAAAAGAAGTATAATTTAGAAATAACAAATATATTGCTCAACTTCAAACAACAAGTAATTAATTAATTAGTAGTTTTGTCCAAGCCCACATAAGTTAAAAGTAATAACTAATAATGTGGTAGATAAGTAAAAAATGTAGTCGAAATAGCATTTCACTAAAAAATCATTAACAACACGTGCAACATGCGTGCAACAAACGCAACGGTGCACTTGACTAGTTACTATAAAAGTGTGAGTTGTCTCTTACAAATTAATGTATGAAACAAATTAACATTTCATCTAATAAATCATCCACCAATTATTTAAGGACAAACAAGTAAATTTATCAATAGAAGAGATGGAGAAAATGAGACTAATTCGACTATGGATAGCAGAAGGTTTTGTACAAGCGAGACCAAGAATGTCAATTGAAGATGTCGCCGAGGAATACTTCAACGAGCTTATCAATAGAAGTTTTGTTCAAGTCGGTGACATAGATAGGCTTCGGAAGGCTTAAAACATATCGTCTTCATGGTCTTTTGCGTGAAATGATTCTTTCGATAGTGACATAGCATAAGTTTATTATGGTGGCCGTGGATCGAGTTATGAGTGGCCTGAGATAGTTCAACGCCTTGCAATTCACGAAGACGCTAAATATTTGCAAGTAAGCAGCAAATATTTTAATCGTCTTCGTTCATTCCTTTCATTTGTTTACGATGATTTGCTATCCATGTCAAAATTACTACAACCCATCTTGTAAAGCTCAAAGTTCTTAACGGTGTTTCTAGTCAAAAAGAAGTATAATTTAGAAATAACAAATATATTGCTCAACTTCAAACAACAAGTAATTAATTAATTAGTAGTTTTGTCCAAACCCACATAAGTTAAAAGTAATAACTAATAATGTGGTAGATAAGTAAAAAATGTAGTGGAAATAGCATTTCACTAAAAAATCATTAACAACACGTGCAACATGCGTGCAACGCGCGTGCACTTGACTAGTTACTATAAAAGTGTGAGTTGTCTCTTACAAATTAATGTATGAAACAAATTAACATTTCATCTAATAAATCATCCACCAATTATTTAAGGACAAACAAGTAAATTTATCAATAGAAGAGATGGAGAAAATGAGACTAATTCGACTATGGATAGCAGAAGGTTTTGTACAAGCGAGACCAAGAATGTCAATTGAAGATGTCGCCGAGGAATACCTCAATGAGCTTATCAATAGAAGTTTTGTTCAAGTCGGTGAAGTAGATAGGCTTATTGGATGGCTTAAAACATATCGTCTTCATGGTCTTTTGCGTGAAATGATTCTTTCGATAGTGACATAGCATAAGTTTATTATGGTGGCCAGTGGATCGAGTTATGAGTGGCCTGAGATAGTTCAACGCCTTGCAATTCACGAAGACGCTAAATATTTGCAAGTAAGCATCAAATATTTGAATCGTCTTCGTTCATTCCTTTCATTTGTTTACGATGATTCGCTATCCATGTCAAAATTACTACAACCCATCTTGTTAAGCTCAAAGTTCTTAACGGTGTGTCTAGTCAAAAAGAAGTATAATTTAGAAATAACAAATATATTGCTCAACTTCAAACAACAAGTAATTAATTAATTAGTAGTTTTGTCCAAGCCCACATAAGTTAAAAGTAATAACTAATAATGTGGTAGATAAGTAAAAAATGTAGTCGAAATAGCATTTCACTAAAAAATCATTAACAACACGTGCAACATGCGTGCAACAAACGTGCAACGCGCGTGCACTTGACTAGTTACTATAAAAGTGTGAGTTGTCTCTTACAAATTAATGTATGAAACAAATTAACATTTCATCTAATAAATCATCCACCAATTATTTAAGGACAAACAAGTAAATTTATCAATAGAAGAGATGGAGAAAATGAGACTTATTCGATTATGGATAGAAGAAGGTTTTATACAAGAGAGACCAAGAATGTCAATTGAAGATGTCACTGAGGAATACCTCAATGAGCTTATCAATAGAAGTTTTGTTAAAGTCGGTGTCATAGATAGGCTTACTGCATGGCTTAAAACATATCGTCTTCATGGTCTTTTGCGTGAAATGATTCTTTCGATAGTGACATAGCATAAGTTTATTATGGTGGCCGATGGATCGAGTTATGAGTGGCACGAGATAGTTCAACGCCTTGCAATTCACGGGAGCGCTAAATATTTGCAAGCAAAGAAATAATCGTGTTCATTCCTTTCATTTGTTTACGATGATTCGCTATCCATGTCAAAATTACTACAACCCATCTTGTTAAGCTCAAAGTTCTTAACCCGGTCAAAAGAAGTATAATTTAGAAATAACAAATATATTGCTCAACTTCAAACAACAAGTAATTAATTAATTAGTGTGACACCCCGTATTCTTGCATGTGCATTGTATGCTTGCCTTCATATTTTCTTGTTGATTGTGAGCATGTTTATTTAGTCCATATATGTTTAGAAACATTTATAAGTCATTCATGAAGTCCATAACATGTTTAGAATCCATAAGCTTGTTTGTTGAATCGCCGGTTCGATTCGTTGTTTTGGCCTTAGCGATTCTTCCTTCGTTGCTTGTATTCTTTGTGTTTTCAACTTGTGAGAAGTTCATTTGAGTTATAGACCAAGTGTACTAGTAATTATCATTCTTGCACAATCATTGTTCATAGACTTGTTACCTTTGGTTATGAAATGACCAATTTATTCCTTCTGAAGATGTGCTTTGGGCAAACTTCGGGAAAATTCTGGTACTAATCCACTAAATAGAATTTTCTAAAAATTTAGTATGTTTTACCTTCATACGTTAGGATACTCTCTGGTAAAATTTCAAGGTGTCTAAGTACCTCAATTAGGTCTTGACTTACGGCTTGCCAGTTTTCAGAAAAACAACTTCTGTACTTGATTTTGTTGTAACCATATCTTGATGAATATAAGTTCAAATGGAGTAATTTAAAATTCTAAAATATAATTTAATGAGTCTAGTTTCATTGAAAATCACCTCATTTGGAGTTGTGAGCGATTTATGGTCGATTTTACAAGATTGACTGTCCAGCCTCGGCGACTTTAGTGAGGCGCCCGCCTCTGGGAGCATTTCAACTTCAGCTTCCAGCCTCAGCTGAGGCGCCCGCCTGAGTATGTTGAGGCGCCCGCCTCATCATCGAGAACGGGATTTTTTTTCCCCTGTTTTGATGTTGAGCGACTTATACACCTTAACCCCTATCTAAACCTTTTCTAAACCTCACTTAAACCTCCTAACCCTCCTTACTTAAGTACCCTAACATCCTCTAACAAGTTTTAATGAGTGGATTAGTGAGTGATTGAGTGGATTAATTAAGCCAAAATCAGATTTAAAAGGACCACATTGTCATGACACTTGTCCCACTCACTTGTTAACCATACTTAAGCCACAATTTTCGATGTTGTGACCTCATTTCTCACCCTCACTCTCCAAAAACGTGGTTAGATTCATCCTCTCTCAAGCTCTCCCATGGAGTTCTCTTGAGTTCTTGAAGCTATCTTCTTCATCCTCCATGGTCTTCCTCATCACTCTCCATTTGCCTCAAGCCTCCTCCACAAGAAGTGAAGAGCTTGAAGAGTAGATCGTTTTCAACCGATTTGTTTTCTTTCTTTGCTTTCTTTGGTGTAAAATACTTGTAAGTTACTTCTTCTTCTTTTGATTTTGTACTCATTGATCCTAAGGAAAACAAACTCTATGCTATTTGAGGTCAATGAGTACACATACTTGCTTTGTGTAATTTTAACTTGAGATTTGAGCATGTAAACTTGTTAAGAGCATATGTAGGATGACTTCTATGATTATTGAAGTATATTGTTACTCTTCATCTTATGTTTCTAGGATTTTGAGCATGCTAGAAATCATGTTTACATTCTATTAGGGTTTATTATGAAAGTATGCCTAAGTTTGGGGCCTTGGATGTGTGATCTCACTAGATAATATGAGTATGACCATTTAATTGAGATTATGTGAATTATAAGATGGGTATATGATTATGTTGGGTTTTATGAATTTTAGGGCTTGATAATCAAGCCTGAATTATTGGAGGAATTGTTGTTAATTAAAATGGGTATCAATGTGTAGGATGATTTGGATGACGTTGTGTATTGGGAGAAATGGGTTATCCCTTTGTTAAGGATTTTATGAATTTTGGGGCTTGGGAATCAAACCCGAATTATTTTGGAATTTGTAATAAATTGAAGAGGATGATAATGTTGGGATTTATGTAAGGTGTAAATAATGAAACTTAATAGTAAGACTCAACGGAGTCATTTTAAGTTCAATAACATGCTAATAACCGTTGGGATGAATTCCTATGTTCGGGTTTTGGTTGGATGTTCGGGTTTTGGTTGGTTACAGCATCTCGATTTGTGTGATTGAGACACCTACGTTATAGAGATTTATTAGGGGATTTAGAGCGTGCTCGAGGTACATTAAAGACCAACCTATGGTCTCGAGTATGGTTGAAAATAATTATTGAGTGAGTTCTCACTTTTGGGAAATGATCGGTTGTGCATGAACGTATTTGTGGGTTATGACTACGGTGTAGTCTTTGGTTTGATTTCAAGTAGAGGTCCATTATAGACCTCATAATATGATTCTCGGTGGGTTTATACTATTCTTGATTTAATTGGTGACTTGAGATCTTTTAAGATTAATTGGTTGTGAGCAATGTATTTGCCTTGACTTGATTTATGGTAGAGAATAATAACCTATTTGGTCGGATGAGTTCGCTCTTGTCGAATTCATTCCTTATTTGTTTATATTGAGTAAATACATACTTGAGCATTTGGTCGGACGGGTTCGCTCTTGTCGAATCTGATCCTTATTTGGTCTTTACGAGTAAACATCTACTTGTGCATTGCATTAAGTCGGTGGCACTGGCACTATTTGGTTTGATTTTTATGTCGTGGTGGGACGATACGAATCGCCGATTCGATCGTATTCGCTATGGATCGCCGCACAGGACCTCACACACCCTCCATTGTAGGCCGCAATGGGGAAGTAGCCCCTTGCCGTAACAATACGTGCGACAATCGGCCGCTATCGGGCGGAGTTCGGTATATCGATGCGAAGACACGAGCATCGTAGTCACAAACCCGTATAAAGTGTTGTTTTTCTTGCAGGAGCTACGTAGCGGCCGGGCCCATAACATATCCTATTGTGATGTTTAATACTCGCACTTATGTGAATAACGTGCTAAGTGCAAATTTGTGATCATTGAGGGTTGGACCCATGTTGTGATCATTTGAGGGTTGGACCCATGGTTTTATTATTAAGGACTAGGCCCATATTCTGGTTGTACGTGTTTTATTGTTGGTATACTATTAAGATGCCTTGATTTTGTACATGCTTGTGCATTATGCCATGTCACGCCATGCTATGCCATACAATTGCATTTAGTAATTTACTGGGTCATTATGACTCATTTCGTGTGTTTGTTTTCCTTAGTTTTGCAGTAAGCTCGTTAGTGCGCGTTGCTGCTTCGGGTGCTTGTCGGTTAGCAGGTGGTCTTCCGGACAATAGCTTGGAGTTATTATTATTATTATTATTGTATTTATTATCTTGTGAGACACGGATGTAAAGTTATGTAAACTTTACTTGGGTAGTTATGTTAGCATTTTATTATCGTATTATTTTGGGAGCCGACTTGTTTGGTTGAGCTATTGTATTTATTTAGAGGTTATTCTGTTGTCTTTCCGAGCAAGGTTTTAGCTCGCAAGTTCTAGTATTATGTTATTGTCATTTTTGTCTCCGACAACTTTAGTCGAGAGACATTGGTTTGGTTGTTAGTATTTAATATCTTAATCGTGTAGTTGATTTGTCCCTCCGGCATGTTGTAGCCGTTGAGTGGTTGTTTATCAGGTGGGTATTCTGTTGATTCGCCGGCCTTAGGTTGCCGATGGTTTGTCGTACGTGCGCAATGTTGCGTCATGCGAGTCGTAGATTTGTCGAGAGATAGTCGTCTCTCAGCCTTGCATTCCTTAGTTTATAATTATAAGTTTGGGTTCCACTTATGATTTGCTTCCGCAGATTTTAGTTTTTGGTTATTCGGTTTTGCCGTTATGGCTTTACATTCCTGTTTAGAGTTTGTTGGTTCAACTCTTGACTCGCACCACTACGCTTAGCAGGTGCTTGTCCGTCTTTTAGCTTGTCTTGTGTAAGACCCCGAACCTTTGTGTAATTGACCTTACTGCTTTGCGTGTCGTTCAATCGTAACTTCGCCTACTTGATTTGAGGTAAGAACCTTGAGTTATACAGGAAGGCTATATAAGAGCCAATACATTAGTTCCGTATGTTCCATAGACCTTAACTAGTTAAAGTTACAAGTCGCATACCGACGCTGTTCGTTACTTGACCCGGCTTAGAGTTTTCTCGCGTAGTGCTTTCATGAGACCTCGATTGTGCTCTTAAGTCATTCTTGAAGGTCTTAACATATTTAGAATCGCGTACGCTTGTTTGTTGAATCACCAGTTCGACTGTGTTGACTTTGGCCTCAGCGATTCCCCTCGTTGCTCGTATTTGCTCCTATTTCGTCGTTCGAAGTGTTCGTCGAGTTCTTGGCTTAATATTCAGGTCTTAACCATGTTGGAACGAGTCTCTTTCATGTCCAAGTTATCCTAGTTTGAATGGTGTTTGATTGTAGTTTGATTCGTTGATCATTCGTCGCGT
Organism: Codonopsis lanceolata; assembly: GCA_013146195.2. NCBI lineage: Eukaryota > Viridiplantae > Streptophyta > Magnoliopsida > Asterales > Campanulaceae > Codonopsis > Codonopsis lanceolata. The sequence continues at coordinate 5,573 of JABEVN020001998.1, read as the reverse complement.
GGTTCGCGCCTTGTTCTATCTTGTTCAGGAGTTGTTCGGTGTGTTTCAGACTTCGTTTGAGTAGGGTTAGACCTTAGAATGGTTGCCCATAAGTTTGGGATCATTTAGATCAAGTTTAGACCAAGTTTTGGAGGTTCGGGGAGCCGAGGCGGCCGCATGGATGGATTGAGGCGCCCGCCTCGAATATCGAGCAACCTTGTGCAGGGTAGGAGTGAGGCGGCCGCATGGAGCATGGTGAGGCGCCCGCCTCACCTGCAGAACAGCTACGGGATTTCTTTCCCTGTTTTGATTTTTGGCGTGAAAAGCCTATTCTACCCCCATTTTAAACCCTCCCCTTTGCCTAGTCCACAGCTTGGAAGGGTAGCTTGGTAATCCCTCACCCTTTATAACCCCAATTCATCCTCTTCCTCTCTCATTTTCACCATTCAACCGTGAGTTTAGAGAGAGAGGGAGGAGGAGCTCCCAAGGGAGAATTGCCGATTCCCGGAGTTCCAGCCATCGGATTGTCGGCCGTGACCGCCATCGAAAGCCTCGCCGAGTAGAGTCTTTCCCTCGGTTTGTTTTCCACATCCTAGAAGTTTGTGGTCCGATTGAGGTATGCGTTACCTAAGCCCTAGTTTCTCTCTCTACAAGTACCTTGATGATAGATTGATAGAAACTTGTTTCTTGTGATTTATTGTTGTTATACATGTCAAATTGATATGTTTCCATGAATATTGATAGATTTTGGTTAGGATTGAAACCGAATGGGTTTATTGTGTATATTAGAATTATCATGATTCAAGATTGATTTTTGTTGGGTTAGAAACCCGGATAAATTGTGAATCCCGAATTTATACCTCGAACTAGAAAATGGGGACTTTGTAGTTTAATCCAAATGAAGTCAATTAATGATAAAAATTGTTATTTGAACCTTAGGATAAATTCCTATATTTTCTTGTGTTCATTGAATATCAATTTCGAAACTCACGAGAATCACCGGGTGAGACCAAATTGGTAATAAGATTGATTTTGGCTTAAGACTCTAATTGAGTCTCTTGAATGAGGTTAAGTGCGAGATTATCGCTATTTCTTGGATGGTTTATGTGTGAGTCGAGAATGCGTAACTCGAGCGACGAGCGGTTTGAATGGGTTCAATTATGAACTAGAACCAATGATACTAGTTAGACTTTTAATGGAGTCCCAAGATTCGTAAATGTGACCTCACTTAGGAACGTTAACATCCTAAAACCGGGCGTTTCGTGACAATTCTCCCTTAGGAAGGATGTTTGAATCGTCATGCCTTAGTACCCTCTACGATGGGAATCTAAAGTTGTCGATGGCGGATGGCGGCCCGAATGGTCATCAAGTCATAATGCGTGGTGATGGACTTATGAAGTACCATCACATAATTAATTGATGAATCTTGGGTTGTCTTAAGGCTTACGCCCTTCATGTGCATGCTTGATCTTTAGTTTCTTGGAAACCTCGAGAGGATTTTATAATGTTATATATCTTATGATTCTATAGAGGCGAGCTTGATAAGATTGGTTTGTGAATGATGCATGAACTTCTATGTCTACTTGAGGTTATGACCTTTAAGCATATTGTGTGTCTTATCTTCATAATCATCTTCCTATTGAGTATCAACGTGATTTGAATTATGATTCTAGTAACAAATGGAATTTCGAACTTGAACTTGATCTAAGCTTAGTTGGACAATAAACAACTTAGGTTTACGCCTTTTATACTTGACTTAGTAAATTTGAACTAAGGTTCTAAATGGAGCGAGAACTTAACCTCCTGTAGTGAACAAGAACCTAGAAAGGAGTCTTGGACACATATAGTGTGCAAACTCTATTTGGTTGGAATTATAGAAATGACTCGGCAGTCATGCTAAATGCTAGTGAGTCGTTTAACAATACCGACTCACGATAAACCCTACAACGCTTGAAATCCGTTTAACTAGAATACTAGTTTCGAGATTCTTAATTTAATTCATGCTCACGCCTAATTACTAGGCGTAAAAGAATAACATGCCCACGACTTGAATGAGACCGCTATTCTGCGTGCTCGTCCTTGCTTGATTTCTTAAATAAGTAAATATTACTTGTTTTCCCAGATAAGTCCAGTTGGCATACTTGTCTGCATTGTCTTGCCTTGCCTTGTCTGTCTTGTCTGTCTTGTCGACTTGTCTGCATTGTCTTGCCTTGTCTTGCCTTGCTTACTGTCTTGCCTGTCTTGTCGACTTGTCTGCATTGTCTTACTGTCTTGCTTGTCTTGCTTACTGTCTTTACTGTCTTGTCACGACTTGTCTTCCACGGTTGACAATTCATTTACCTTACGAATCATGAGATTCGTGATAGTGATGAGTTGCCGAGACGGAAGCGAGCAAACCCCTCAATCTTGATCACTTTGGAGAAAGAGTACCTTGTGTAACCATTATGGGCGCTTGGAATAATACTATCACGGGTCGATGTACCATCTCGTGCGTGCGGCACACGTTCCAGATGCTGATTTATCTTGCGGGGAGCTACATGGTGGCACCGAGATTTTATCTATCCTCTTATACGTGGATTTCTTCTAGCATTTGTGAAAACAAAGTGCTATCACGAATATGTAAACTAAATGCTTATATATATACTTGCTCTTGATCGCTTGACTTTCGTGATAGGCACGTGAATTGTATGAGGCGTATATTCGTAGATATGTATACTCTACTTGATTTCCCCACGATTACTGCGTATGTATATGTATGTAGATATACATACCCTTACTTGATTTATCCAGTTGTCTTCTTGGGTTCATTGAATTATCCGTACATGATAAACTTCCACGAATGAATTGCTTGGTACATAAGCGAATTTACATACCACACTTGATAATCTATGAGGGACTTGGTATATGTATATTTATAAATATGCATACTTCTATTTAATCATTCTATGAGAGGCTTGGGATGTCCTACGAATAGATATACATCCATCATCATGATTATTCTTGTGCCTTGCTTCTGACTTGTTTATTTGTTTGTGAGCAGGGGAATTCACCGATTCATCTTGGTAGTGCAGTAAGGGACCGGTTTCATTCGATACAACCCGACTTATTGGGTCTTCGTCGTATAACGATATCATCTCCTCTTCTTGCAATATTTAAATTATGTCTTATTGTTTAGTAGTAGCGTCTTTGGGTCATTATGACTCATCCGTACTTTGTTTCTAGTTGCGGCTCGAGTCGGATTGAGGGCGCATAATGCGTGGCCGTAGCGGACCCGGTTGATCGATAGCTCGAGCTTAGTTCGTGTGTTCGTGATTGTAATAGTCGAAGTTTCGAGTTATAGCTTGTAGACTTCTATCTCTTCTAGTATCCTTGTCTTGTATATCATATTATTATCTTCTTGTGAGCTCGTTGTATTGTAAGGTTATTTAGACTTTCTGATCGGGTAGAAAGCTTGGGTTTTGAGTTGTGTCTCCTTTGGGCCGGCGTGTTGTGTCGTTGCTCATAGTCTTGGTTCGTATATTGGTTGTATCCCGGCACTTGCGGTGGGCTGTGGGCTTTCTCTATCCTAGTTATTACTATTATTGTTGGTTAACCCGGTATGCTTTAGCGAGTGGGTAAATGCTTTATCGAGGTTGGTTCGCTTCTTTATGCTTGTAGGCTGGAGTGCGATGGTTTGTCCGGCGTCGCAATGTTGCGACACGCGAGTTTCTTTTTCTTTCCTTCTTGAGATTTATGTCTCTCTTGGTATCTTTGGCCTTGGTTTCGAGCTTCATAGTTGGAACTACCTTTCCTTGTAAACGCTTCGCATCTTGAAATTTTCTTATACGTATTTTGAGTGCGTATTCTTGTTCTTGTTTAGAGCTTGTTAGCTCATTGTCCGACTTCGCACTATTATTTTATAAGTGCTTGTCCTCCTCTTGCCTTGACCTTGCGGCGTGGCGTTGGGATTCCGTTCGGAATCGGGTCGATAAATCACGATTATATCGAGCTTTTGTTAGCTATAAGCGAGGATAGGATCCATGGCCTAGATTGGAGTTTGGTGTGTCGTCGAGTATTTTCCGATGGCGTTGATTTGTGCCTTATCGGCATGTTCTCTTGTACAATTATAGGACTTGGATTACTAAGTTACGTCGGTCTAGATTGCCGTAAATGCAAGTTTGTGTTTATGAGCCTCATATTTTTCTGTATTGCCTTTTAAGTTGCGGTCATACCACGAGTATGATGTTACCTTGTGGAACTATCATTTCTTGTCAGGTATGGGTTATCAGATAAACTCAAATTGTCGATTCAAGAGTGATAACGCATAGTTCTAATGTCTTTGATCGTTGTTATATGTTTCTTGAACTAAGTGGATAAGCCTCCGTAATGCGTGTTGTATTATGCCATATAAGTATATATAGATATGGCGGTGCGACCACGAGTCCTGCATTGTTTAGTATTGCGAATTGAATATTCTTTCGGATAACTACATTTCTGGTATAGAGAGGGCTGCTTTCAGATAAACCAAAGAGAATATTGTCGACTCCATAATGAGACTTGATGAGTAGCGGCGAGGAACCACGATTTCTAATTTGAATTGGTTGTCAACGATTACCGCTGCTTGACCCATAGTGGTTGAAGTCTTCTAGTTAGTAACCAATTGCTACTAGGGATGCATAGTTATTGTGTTTACTTGTTGCTAAGTCTAATACGTTAATGAGAGTATTAACGTGGTGTAACATGTTTTTATCTATAAGTAAATAGATTGTTAAGTGTATGAATATTCCATACTTGGTATACGCATAATAGATTAATATGCTATGTACATGATATTGATTGCCATGCATGTATGTGATTATATTATATGTGCATGAGACCTTGATGAAGGATGCTATGATGTGATTTTGCAACCCCTCGCATCCTAAGCGGCAACTTTTGAAGTCACTGAGAGGGCCCTGACTTGATTATCAAGAGGTCTTCGTCGGAGAACTAGAAACGGTATTATATGATATAGGAATTGACCGAACCCGTTACCAAATGGAATAAATTGAAAGTGGTATCTTGTTACCTTGTGCAAATATGTGCAACATGTATATTGAAATCATGCCATGAATGAAATGAACTTGTGACTTGATCAAATGAGTTACCGTTCTACTTGATTTTTAGTGTAAGGCGTTAGACCCTCGAGATTCGTCGTGACCAGGATAACTTTATTAGCCAGGAAAAACTCTTTGTTGGGATGTTTGTTAATTGGGCGCCCAACTATTGCAATGCTTAAAATTACTTGATTAGTTGATAAGGAGGGAATTTTCACCTCAATATCACGTTTGTTGGAACTCGTAAGCCTTGATAATGTCCTTGAACCCGTTAAGAGTCAAGATGACTCGACTTTGGAATTGATTGGGAGAGGATAATTAAGTATTTCTTTCCTCCGTGTTTTTGAGGCACATTAAGGTGGTTTCATGACTTCATCGTAAGCTATAGTATTGAACTTTGGCGATCGTAGGATTGTGAATTCGTGGGCGAATTCTTTTAAGAGGGTGAGGATGTAAGACCCGAACAGCCGTGTAATTGACTTCTTGCTGCGTGTCGTTCAATCGTAACCGCTCTTGATT
>JABEVN020001997.1:0-22879 GCA_013146195.2 Codonopsis lanceolata | reverse complement strand
GGTTAAACAGTAAATGTTATATTACACATAGTTTCAATAGTCAAATCACTAATTGTCTCCTAAATTCGGAGGTGGGAATGTTAGAAAATATTTCTAATGTAACTAGGGCTGGCGGATGAAGGGGACGCCACTACCAACTACAAGTTGTTGAGGACACGCTGATCTACGCATCTGTGCAAACATCTGTGCCATTAGCCTTTGCGCTTTCTTCTCGATGTTGCGCAACTAGTGTTGTGTTTCAGATCGATGTTGTGCGAGCTCGCCTTCTAGAGTTTGAATTCTCGAACTTTGGTCATGGTTGGAAACACCATGTGTTTGAGCTGTCGACCGTGAAGACGGCCCAGATACCGCCCATCCCATAAACCTTGATCTCTCTCTTCTTTCTTCCACCGTGTTTACATCATTCCAAACAATTTTGGCTCCATGCAGGGTACCAACTAGGTCGCTCCACACCTAATTACGATCTCTAATGCTATTTTAGCATTAAATGCAGACTGTCATAATAAAACAAACAAATATTATCACATACACAATATATAAATTTTCATATTCAATAACAATTCCTTCAATGAATTATTACTTACATATGTAGATGCGCAACTTCATCAACCCAGAGGAGGTTGATCGAGGCTTGGGGGTAGTGTGAGTGCGACAAACACATCGGGGAATGGAGACGTGTGGGCCAAATTGTGTAGTCTACAATCATTATAGTTACTATAAGTTAAACTAAATAATAGCACTTAGATATATATAAACATTAATAACCTAAAAATCACACATTTCCGAACTAGCTTTTAGTACCATTCCCAGTATTCAACAAATCCCCTAACACAACTCAACCCCCCACAACAAACATCATTAAATATACCCACATTCCCTAAATTTATAATAATAATGACAGATCTATCAACAAGCAATTTATCAAAATAAAAACATGATTTAACAGAAAGATTAAGCCAACTGGGTGAAATTTAAGGAACCCACATTGCAAAACTATCGAAAAAAATCTAACATGATTAAAACATGATTTAACAAAAGGAAAAAAAACTACATGGGTAATAATTCAAACAACCCACAATGCAAAAATTATCAAGAAATCCAAGGATAACAACAATATACCTATTGCTTGAATATCTTGAATTGGTCAACTTTATAATAAGTAATATTCTCTCTATTTTAAACTCAAGATTTACATTCATTTTGCACTTTGAAAAAATTAAGGTGTTCACACTCATCAATTCCTCATTTCTATTTCCTTCCGTGTTGTAATAAATTTACTTATATCATTCTATTTTTTCTTACAAAGATATGAAACCAAAAAATAGATGATCCCTCCGTTCCTAAATAATTGTAGCTTTTTAGTTTGTTCCAAAAAAAACTTTCATTAAATTAAAACCATGGATTTCATAGCATCAACATGGCTACCCAACTACTATACATACAACATTTATAAAGGTTTAAACATTAATAGACATTAAACATTCTTACCATACGCGAGTAATGCTCAGCGAAGTTAATTGTCCCCGACGTGTGTTTGGTACCTGTCCCTGTTGAGCTGGCCCTGTTTCGCTTTGCCCGTTCGGATGCTTCAATTGCCTTGTCCGACCCCCAATGAGCACAAAATTGTGCCCACACCTCATCAGTCATATAGAGTGGGCACTTGGTGTTTTTTGTTAGTGGAACCTTGGCCTGCTCTCTTTTCCATTTCTTTATCACTTGATGCCTTGTTTGGTCTCATGCTTTACTTGCTTGGTAAGTACTACAATTTACTTTTGTTAGGGCCACACAAAGTTTTAGTTTTTGTTTTAATTTTATATATTTTGCTGATTATTAAGTTAATTAAATACTCGGGAAAATAAAATTTTAAAAAACGGAGGACATAGTATTTCACAACCACTTTAGCATTTAAATTTGGAGCAAACTGTGAGACGTGAAGTGATTGGGTGCATTGCCTGAGTCCTAAGAGTAATCACACTTTGAAAACTGACTATCGCTATCAAAAACTAAAGACCAACTACTCCATGATTGATGATCACCATAATCAGGAAAAGAAAATAAAATAAACTGAAGATACGAATATGACATTGACATATATAAATTAATTAAGCTAAATCATATTGCATTAGTTGTTGATTTTCAGTTTTGAATGATGTAGCAAACAAATAACTTGAAGCTTCAGTTTCATAATTGACATAGTTATGATTGATCCGTCATGCCTCTTTCTTTTTTTTTTCTTTTTTTTCCTATTAATTTAGTTGGAAAAGGACCATATATGTGTCACATTTTTACGGTTTTAGCTTACGAGATACGAAGCAGGAAAAGGTCAAATAAAAGTTAATTAAAAAAAATGAATTTTTAATTTTGGCAATTTTCTACCTTACGGTTTTAAGTGAAATATAGAAATAAAGCTGTTTCCAAGCTCATCATTAACTACGAAGTATAGTGAAACAACAACAAATAAAAAAACATCCAAATCAATGCATGAAACAAAAAGGGAGAGGAAGAACATACATTATACAAGGAAAATACGTGCTCCAGAAATGAAAGGCCAACCAGAAGACTGGACAAGGGCTTTTAGTATGCCAGAGCAAGATCCGAGAAGATTAGAAAAACGTATAACATTTCAACAACAGGTACATCGGCAAAAAAACTGGTAAGCACAACTCAGACACTCCACACACACCTGAACAGAAACCGATTAGCTATTTAAGCAATCCAAATCCAGATGACTATATGAGCGGAAACACACTATATCAAAACAAGTTTATCTCAATCTAAAGAATGCCTGTTTTAAGTCATAGCAAATCAACCATTGAAAATCCTAATCTCGGCATAGAAGAAAAGAAGGAAAGAACAAAAAAAGGGGAAGGGGGGGCCGGGGGGGTATTAACTCCTTTTGACATAAATTCCAGCAAAATCCATACAAATGTGAAATGTATCTCTCAACTGTGAAATCCATACTTACAGTTAGAGAGAGAGGGAGAAACGGCGGCTAAACTAGGTGGAGAAGAGAGATCGAGATGAAACGGCGGCTGAACTGGCCGGAGAAGAAGCGGCTGAAGATGAAATGGCGGCTGAACTCGCCGGTCTGTTTGAACAGGGGAGAGATGGGAGGTGGCCGCCGGCTGTTGGAGATCGATCGCTCGGTGATGCTGGCGCGGATGCTGGTGCGGCGGCTTGTGGGAGAGGTCGCGATGAGAGAGGACAGGGAGGGAGTCGGTGCGTGAGTTTAGAAAGAGTGTTTGAGATTAGGGTTTAGAGTTGTATTTATACCTAGGGTTTTTTTTTTTTTTTTTGTGTTTTTAGTTGTGGGTTTATAAATACAATATAATTTACATTGTCTTTGTTTATCTTGAATTTAATTTATTAAATAGATAAAACAGTTTTATTTGATTTTTTTTCTTAATTTACATTTTCAATTTATAACTTTTATTTTTAATTTAATTTAATAAAAAAAGTGTGTGTTCGTAATGCATAATATAATATTATTAAATTATCACATCCAATTTAATTTAGTTAATTTAGTTAAAAGTGTATTTTATATTTTATACATATTATTAAGAACGTAAAAAATCGGAAGAATTATAAATTATCATCACAATTCAACTTGCTTTCAATCCAGAAAAACAAACTGTGAGAATAGAGCAATCAACATGACCAACCCAGCATGAAATCTATACTAACCAAATCCCCTTTTGTTTTAAAAAAATCTAAACTGAGTAACCAAAAAACTATTCACCATCTCCACAGATAATTCAATCTATCCGTTACTCAAATTCAACATTTTAGAAATTTTAATGCAATCAACCCAAACTCATAAATATTAAAACAACCCAATATTTGGTCACTACTCTTAATATTTAATCTGACCAAATAGCACATACCATTATCCACACATAAATAATAATTAGCCTACTCAAATTTCACCCAAATCTGATTGAATGGGATTCATGAATAAATTCAAATCAAACTCCAACTAATTCTCCTACTCAAAAATTATCAAGCGAATGACAAAATTTCACCATCGAAGCAACAATTGCCAATTCGAATTGGGTGTATGGTGCGACATTGTAGAAAGATGATGTTTGAAAATTGTAGCTAGGCCAGTGCGACATTGTAGAAAGAGGCTCGATCGGCTCTGCTTTAGGCCGGAATCAAAGCTGGAGTGAACCGTACTTGAGAGATGGGCATGTTACCCTGACGGTATTGAAATGGTGGGTGGTGGTCCAACTGTGCAAGGCCGGTGGCGTTGGGGATAGAGATGGGAGAACGAACGGAGATGGCAATGGGTAAGAGATCAGTTTTGGCCGGCGGGTTCAGAGAGGGAAGACTGCTGGGTTTATAGAGAGGGAGACAGTGATGGCGATTTGGGGGAGGCCAGGTGCGCGAACTGAGAAGATTTAAGCTAAGTTAAGTTACGTTACGTTAAGCTAAGTTAAGTTATGTTAAGTTAAATTAAGTTAAGTTACGTTACGCTACGTTAAGTTAAGTTAAGTTTAAGTTACGTTAAGTTAAGTTACGTTAAGTTAAGTTAATTTAAGTTAAGTTAAGTTACGTTACGTTTAAGTTAAGTTAAGTTATGTTACGTTAAGCTAAGTTAAGTTACGTTACGTTAAGCTAAGTTAAGTTAAGCTAAGTTAAGTTAAGTTAAGTTAAGTTAAGTTACGTTACGTTTAAGTTAAGTTAAGTTACGTTACGTTAAGCTAAGTTAAGTTAAGTTAAGTTAAGTTAAGTTAAGTTACGTTACGTTACGTTAAGTTAAGTTAAGTTACGCTACGTTAAGTTAAGTTACGTTAAGTTAAGTTAAGTTAAGTTAAGTTAAGTTAAGTTACACTACGTTAAGTTAAGTTACATTACTATACGTTAAGTTAAGTTACGTTACGTTAAGTTACGTTAAGTTAAGTTAAGTTACGCTACGTTAAGTTAAGTTAAGTTAAGTTACGTTAGGTTGTTACGTTAAGTTGCGTTAAGTTACGTTAAGTTGCCACGCGTTAAGTTACGTTAAGTTAACGTTAAGTTGTTAAGTTAAGTTGTTGCGCTACGTTAAGTTAAGTTAAGTTAACGTTGCGCTACGTTAAGTTAAGTTACGTTAATAATAGGCGTAATGTGTTTTCATGTTATAATGGTTCATCGTACTCCATTATACCATTTCGTCAATAGGCGTAGCGTTAAGTTAAGTTAAGTTACGTTAAGTTAAGTTAACTTATGTTACGTTAAGTTACGTTAAGTTATAACAAGCCAATAGGCGTATCGTGTTTTCATGTTATAATGGTCCATCGTACTTCATTATACCATTTTTTCAATAGGCGTAGCGTGTTTTCATGTTATAATGGTTCATCGTACTCCATTATATTATTTTGCCAATAGGCGTAGCGTGTTTTCATGTTATAATGGTCCATCGTAGTCCATCATACCATTTCACCAATAGGCGTAATGTGTTTTCATGTTATAATGGTTCATCGTACTCCATTATACCATTTCGTCAATAGGCGTAGCATGTTAAGTTAAGTTACGTTACGTTAAGTTACGTTAAGTTAAGTTAAGTTAAGTTAAGTTAAGTTAAGTTAAGTTAAGTTAAGTTAAGTTAAGACGAATTGGTCTCATATCATTGAAAGAAGAAGACGAAGAAATCTTGGGAATCAATGTCAAAAGAGTTGAACCGAATCATGGGAAGGCTAAGACTATCTCCATTAAAGAAAGAAATCTTGTACAACGTGTTCTTCAAATTCCTTCTCAAGCAGGTTCTGAGCCGAATCGAGAACCCTCTCGATGAAAACAGTATCATTTGGCGTTATTTCCCATCAGAAGAATCCATCGCATTGCTAATCCCTCTTTCACTACGGTGTAGCCAAATTGTGTGATGTTATTGTCTTGGAAATTGGGTATAGGCTTGCACCTGAGAATCGATACCTTGCGGCTTTTGAGAAGGAATTTGAAGAACACGTTGGTCATGTCTTTGCTATGGCGAGAGGGATGAAGATGAAGATAAATGAACATAGGGGCAAAATAGGTATTTAATATGATTTAATAGTTAAAACTAACGTCCATCCAAAAAATGGGTTAAAAAGAAGGATAAGTCTGGTACATTGGTCATCCCGAAAATTTTGACGTCTCAGTGGCCTAATTGCAATTTTTGGAAAAGGACAGTGACCCAAATATGCGTTTTGCCTAAAATATTTTAAAAGTTTAATAAAATAATATGTTTAGTCTTATCTTTAAAAATATTTCAAGATGTAATTTTTTTTTGTGTTTGTTAGAAATTGTATTTAAAAATATTTCCCTTTTAATTTAGTTAATTTTCTTCTAAAACAATTTGAACATTAGTTCTCTAAAAAGTTGATTTTTATGATGTTTTAAAAAAATTACTCCCTACATTTTCAGATAATATGGAGTATTTTTAGGGTTATTATTATTTACAATATTTTTTAAAATACTAAGCTCACTTGGTTTCAAAATCTTTTTCAGCGACGGAATTTCTCATCTAGCGACGGAGTATTCCGTCGCTAATTAGCTACGGATATTTCCGTCACTGATTTGCTACGGAATTTCCGTTAGTGTACAGCGACGGAAATTTCCGTCGCTGATCAGCGACGGAATTCTCACATCTAGCGACGGAAATTTCCGTCGCTATACACTCACGGAAATTCCGTAGCAAATCAGTGACAAAATATATCCGTAGCTACTCAGCGACGGACATTCCGTGAGTGTATAGCGACGGAAATTTCCGTCGCTGATCAGCGACGGAATTCTCACATCTAGCGACGGAAAATACAATATTCTGAAAATATGCTTTTTTAGTGACGGAAATTTCCGTGAGTGTATAGCGACGGAAATTTCCGTCGCTGATCAGCGACGGAATCCTGGAAGTAGCGACGGAAAATAAGGGATATTCTGAAAAGATGCTTTTTAGCGACGGAATTTAGCGACGGAAATAATTCCGTCGCTAATTCTAAACGATGACGGAAATTCGACATAGATTTTCCGTCATTGAATAGCGACGGAATATCGTCATTGTTTACCAGGTTCTAGTAGTGAAACTTGTATTGTTCTCTGCCCTACACATATAATTTGAACTGAAATAAGTTATTCCTTCTAAGTGATTGTTAGAAACCATGTACTCATTTATGATGTCAACAACATCAAGAATCGGGGCAAGTATAGCTCTTCCTTACAAATATGACACGACATAAAAGACTCCAAAAATGATAGATATATATACTTTCAACAATTTACTGGATCTATATATATATATATATATATATATATATATATATATATATATATATATATATGTATATGTATATATACACATATATATAAACCAAAAGACCATTTAAAACTTCTATTGTTGCAACAACATCATTTTACCACCACATGTAGTCGTCGATACTTAAAATCCACTCAAAAATGCTTTCAACACGGGACCGCATTCGTCATTGCCAAGAGCTTATAGTCTCATGTTTTTTGTAAGTCTTAAAACTTTGCAATGCGTCCATAAATGGTTCAATTTGTGAGCATGTAACAAAAAAAATATGTCGAGTTCTTTCAAATGGGTCATTATGGTGGTACTGTTTTGATTTCAAGAATGTCACGGACATTATCTCATCATAGAATTTCATTCAAATTCTAAATAAGATAATTTTCTCTCATGGTGTCTTACGCAATGTTTATATATAAAAGTTTGGGTTGTCTAATGTATGACTTCTTTTGAAACAACCTGTTTACATAGATGTGATGGAAAATAAAATGTTGAGACATCTAAATGTATAAGCCCGATGAAAAAAATGAAGACAAATACCATAATCTTAATCATTATCGGCAACGTACAACACCGTAAACACTATCAATTAAGTGTACTAGAGACTCTAATTCATTGCCTTCCACCAAAAAAATAAAAATAAAATCTATAGATTAATTTATTTAAGGAAATTTAAGCAGATCAAGAAAAAAAAGATTGTAAAAGCTCAAATCAAAGGCTCAGAAGTTTATGGTTTTCGCATCAATCAGCTTTCAAGTTTTTCAGAGTTTGATGGTATAATTTTAGTCATCAATGACTTGAAAATACTGATCCACCAAAGAAACAAACAAAAAAAAATGGTATAATGTGTCAACTAACTTTTGACTTTCTCAATGATGCTTTCACTTTTAATTTAAAATGTTTTAATCAAACCATCCATATTTCAAATTATAATAATTAAAGAATATATAACTAATAAATTTATAAATAATGTTTTATATATCTCAAAATAATTGTCTTTTTAAAAAAAACTTTGTAGAAGATTGATTGAACATCTACAAAGAACGTCCACATACTTTATATAGATGTGATGGAAGGAAAATAAAAGGTCAAGAATTATATTGTGAATTGTGCTGAGAAAACAGCAGTTTGAGTGTATTCAATGTTCCTAAAAATGTATAAACATATTCATGTCAACTTAATATTAAATGTTTAGTATAAAAACAAAAGAAAAAAAACAAAAACGAAAAACAAAATGTTTCGCCTTCCAATGTTTTCATTTATGAACATCAGTTTTAGGCGAAAAAATCACGTTTGTTATTATATATATATATATATATACTAATATACGTGCATGTGCCATAGGCACGGTGTCGGTATATGATCAGTTCAATGAATGATCATGATAAAAAAAAAACTCATAACTGATGGGGTAATTCAAACAAAACTCACAACTGAAGGTTTTATATGTAATTGTAGAAGGGTAATTCAAACATAACTCATAATTGAGGGGTTCATTTGTAACTCGCATACTTACGAATCAATCTGGACCGTCAGTTGTGTTTAGCACAAGTCGATCAAGACCACCAGTTAGAACCTGAACTCTTTTATAATATAGATATGGATTATAATTGTGAACTTAATTGATACCTGTCGTATGTGGCATTCATAAAAAAGTCTAGGTTGAAAATATATAAAATATTTATTTTAATAAAGAAAATGATTCCCCTTTTATCTCTTACTATTTTCAATACTCTGTTCCTAAGTAAATGGTTTTCTTTCTATCTTTTCCATGCTAAACTAATTATTTTGTTTCTAAACTTCTTTTAGAAGAACAATTTTATTATTTTATCTTCTTTTTTTATATATATTTTAATAATGATCACATGCACAACGCCTATACAAAATGCATATAGTATTGCTCCGTCTGTTTCAAAATAAGTAACGTTTTAGTAAATATTTGTTGTTCCAAAATAAGTATCATTATAGGATTTCAAGAAAAATTTGTTCATATTTTGCCAAAACTCCCTTTATTTATTACTTTCAAATTAAATGATGTTAGAGAGGGGATTGTTAATTAAGAGAAAAGAGAACAAACTAGTGCAACTTAACTATATTAAATGAATTCAAATAAAAATATATCAGTCTTTTTATAAGTTTCCTTAATCAATGTGCGAATTGCTAAAACGACATTTATTTTAAAACGGAGAGAGTACTAGTCTACTACCTTCGTCCCAAAATAAACTATGTTTAGCCTAAAAAATTTGTCCCAAATAAATGATGTAGGATTTCAAGAAAAAATTATCTATATTATGTCAAAATTGTCTCTATTAATGGAGTACTCTCTATTTTAATATTGTGTTGGGAATGAAAAGGTAGGATGATTGTAAAAGAAATGTTAAGAGGAAAGAAAAAATAGCATGCACTTATTAAGTATAACTAATTTTACACTCATGCATTAAACGCACGTGCATATATCTCTTTTAATTAAATTATACTCGTATAAAATGAAGATTATAAACAAAACTAAAAAATAAAGAAAAAACATGATGAAGGGAACAAATTATATCGGTATCTTTGATATCATTTAATTTATTATTTTATGAATTGTTTAATTTGTTTTCTCGTTCATAATTTTATAGAGTTTAATAATTGACTATGATTTGTGGTTGATATCTACTACTATGATTTAATCGTATGTATTACTATGATTTATCAATAAGTTATAATTAATTGTGATTATTTGTAAAAATAAATTTTGTTTTGATATTATAATTTCGGATACGATGAAAGAGACACAAAAGTTTCAAATACAGTCATTGATCGATGTATTTTATACGCCGATTTTATATGCTTCTATGACTTAAATTATGCTATTTCACGAGGCTTTTGGTTACTAATATATGTTTTCGGTGAGTTTTGTAAGTTTCAGGGTTATTAGTGAAAATATGCGAAACTCCAGGGTTTTAAGTGCAAATTTCAAGAAGGGCCAAAAGGAAAAATGAAGAAAGAAGTGTCAACAACGGACACCTTGCGGACGCAAGGTGCCTCGGACCTGCGGCCAAGGTGGCGGAATCATAAAGTAGAAACCAAGAATTCCAAAGGGACATCTGGAGACCTTGCGGAGGTACCAACACCTTACCGCAAGGTGGTTAGAATGCGACTATTTCGGATTTTCACACGTGGTTCGATTGGATTACAACTCCCGAGTATATATAGAAGTCGGATCAGAGCAAAAAAGGAGGAGGAGGGAAGCTCTCTTAGGTAGATTTTAGGTAGTTTTTAGATTGTATAACATAGTTAGATTTTGTAATTTCAAGTATTGAAGATCAAATCATGTATCTGATCATCTCCATGTGATGTTCATTGTCTATGATGAACTAAATCATCCATAATCTAGGAGGTGGGAGGTGGGAGGTAACTTGTATCAAAATTATTCTTTAATTCTTATATATGTTCATTCAATGCTTGTTGATTGTGTTGTTTATCAATCCCTATATTATTTTGCTTTGAACAAATGAATGTAATCGCAAATAATAAAGGCCTAGAGGTGCGGATAAGCTGCATGACCAATGTGCATATGTCGTCGCACAACGGCTCACCAACACAATAAATTGGACCTATCGATGCGAGAGTGATAAGTTAGGACCAGGTTCTTACATGATCTAGGTGACATATCGATCATAAATCTAGGTGACAGCTAGATTGACAGTTCATGTGCTTAGGATATAGAATGGATGAATTTTGCGGGGATGGAGGCTGAACCAATTGTTCAACAGACTATATCTATCTTTAGTGAACGAACCCAAGACATTGAATGATAATTATTATGAATTGAACATAAAAGAGATACAAGTGAAACCGGAATCCTAGATTGCCACCCACCATAAGATCTTCATATACATTATTCTTGCTCAATTAGTTAAACATCTAATTATAAATAGTAGTTTAGAGTAGAAATAAACATAAAAACCTCTTTAGATTAATAATTTGCTATCAATAAATTGCAATGTTCGTGATCACTTGTCTCTGTGGGTTCGACCCTTGCTTCCAATACTATTCTATAATAGTCTTGTCCACTTGCAAGGAAAAAGATTAATTAAAACATCGATCAAGTTTTTGGCGCCGTTGCCGGGGACAAGCTAGTTCACGTAGTTAGTTTGTTGGTAGCGTAGTTTTTAATTTAATTTACTTTTTAGTTTAATTTTCAGTTTTTATAAAAAATAAAAATACAAAAAAAAATTATTTTATTTTTTTTTATAGTTAGTTGTTTTTAAATTGCTTTAAATTATTTTTATGCACGGTCGTCGATCTTTGAACCCTAAATTGGTAGACTTAAATCAAGATATAAATATTGTTAGAAGAAATCAAAAAGTCCTTGAAAATCTAGCTCACGAGTTTGATAATCAAGACCAATTGAATCGAGAGGATCCTCTGGTTGATCCTCCAATGGAAGAAAATAACAATAATCGTAATCACGAAAACCAGTTGACCCGGTCAATAGGAATCAAAGAAGAAGAAGAACCGCAAGAAGAAATATGGAAGTAGTGATAAATCAAAGAACTATTAATGACTTTAGTAGACCTTCATTAAACGTTGTGACATCATGTTTAGTCTTGCCTGATGCTGTAAGGAATTTTGAGTTAAAAGGTCATTATTTTAATGTCATACCATCTTTTCATGGGATGCCCCATGAAGATCCTGTCAGTTTCTTAAGAGAATATGAATACATGATGAGTACTTTTCCTTTAGGAGGGTTGACTGAAGATCAAATTAAAATGAAATATTTTCCAAGTGCATTAAAAGAATTGGCAAAGAGATGGTTTATGAACTTAACACCTAATAGTGTTTATACTTGGGCTCAATTATATGATTTGTTTATGAGTAAATTTTACAAAGCATGCATCTCTTATGAATATAGAAAACAAATCATGTCATTCCAAAATGAACCTGTGAAACATTCCATGAGTCATGGGATAGATTTAAAAATACGCTCATTATGTGTCCTCATCATAATTTGGCTCAACATGTGTTAGTGCTTCAATTTTATCATGGTCTTTCGCCAGGCTTACAAACTATGGTTGATAGTGCAGCTGGTGGTTCTATTAATAGAATGACACCAGAAGCACTAGAAGAATTATTTGAGATGTTAAGTATTAATTCCCAACAGAAAAGTGCTAGAGGTAAAAATAGAAGCCTATATCAATTGCAAGATAATTCAAATACACAAGCTCAATTTGAAAATTGGCAAATTCAAGAAGCATGTGCTTTATGTGGATTATATTCTCATGCTACTAATTTTGTCCATCAAGTGCTATGTGTACGAGCAGGCTAATGCTATGAATATGTACCCTCAAAGACCTAGGAATGATCCCTACTCAAACACATATAATCCTGGTTGGAGGAATCATCCTAACTTTTCTTGGGGAGGAAATAAGCCTTTGCAACCTCAACAATTCCAACCTCAACCACCACAACCTCCACAGTTGCCAAATCAAAATCAGTTGAGAATTGAAGAAGTTCCCAAACAAGATGTGGCAAGTAAAGGTCAAGCAGCATTGATGAAATACATGCTTGAAGAGATTGAAAATCTAAAGAAGCACATTGCAAATTCTGAAGTTGATAAAAGAGAAGAAGGGAAGTTCCCTAGTCAAACCGAGCAAGCCAAGTCAATCACCGTCTTGCGAAGCGGTAAGGTAATAGGTGAAGAGGTAAGTGATCCTGATCCTTCTTCTAAAGTGCCTGCTACATTAGGAAATTCTGAAAAGGAAATTGAAAAAGAAATCGAAAAAGATAGTGATAGTAATAAAGAGAATAATGAATTAAATAATCAAGAAATAGAAGTAGAAAAAGAAGTAGAAGTTCCAAATAAGGAACAAGAAAAAGAGGTTCAAAATAAAGAAAATACAAAAGAAGTTGAAAAAGAATTGGATCAAGAAGAAGAGGAACCTTATGTGGCTCCTCCACCTTATGTTCCTCCAATTCCGTTTCCAAGAAGACTTATGAAAAACCGAATGGACAAACAATTTACGGAAATTTATAATATGTTATCCAAAGTGAATGTTAATCTTCCTTTGCTTAATGTTATTAAAAATATTCCAGCTTATGCAAAGTTTTTCAAAGATCTTCACTCTAAGAAACACAAGTTTGAAAACAATGAAAAGATTATTGTTTCTGAAAACGTAAGTTCTGTTTTACAACCCGAATTACCACCTAAGTTGAAAGACCCTGGCAGCTTTAATATCCAAGTTTCCTTGGGAAGCTCTAAAAAGATGAAAGCAATGCTAGATTTAGGAGCAAGTATTAATTTGATGCCTTTTGCGGTCTATAAACAATTAGGGTTAGGAGAACTAAAACCCACTAATATGCAATTGCAATTAGCTGATCGTTCGGTTAAATATCCTTTGGGTATAGTGGAAGATATCCTAGTTCAGGTTGATAAACTAATCATTCCAGTCGACTTTGTGGTTCTAGAAATGGAAAGGAAGATATGCACTAATAATGAGGTCCCAATATTGTTAGGCAGACCATTTATGGCAACTGCCAATACAATGATTAATGTGAAAAATGGTAAACTCACAATGTCAGTCCTAGGTGAAACTATTGAAATCTCTGTGTTTGATGCCATGAATAGACCTAGCGACATAAGTGCCTGTTTTTCAATAGATGAGATTGAAAAGTTATCAACCGAAACCTTTGAAGAAGAGGAAGATTATGAGAGAGATAGATTCATAGTTTATGATGATAGTCCTATCCCTCCCATAAAAATTGACATTGAGGAAATTGAAAGAGAAATAGAAGAAGAGGAAAGACAAGAGAGAGAAAAGTTAGAAGCTAGTGAAAAGAAAGATAAAGAAGAAGATAAAGAAAAAGAATCAGAAAATAATTCTGATAAGTTTGAAAAAGTAGAGCAAGAAAGTTATGAAATTAAGGAAGATGAAGTAGAGATTCTGAAATCTCTCTTTGAAGAAATAGAAATAGAAAATATTGAGGAAGAAATTAAAGAAGATAATAAAGTAGAGAATGAGGAGGCTAAAATAAAAGAAACAATTAAAGTAGAAAATTCTGAATTTATGTCATCCATTAATTCTCCTAAAGTCGAAGAATTAAAGCCATTACCACCCCATTTTAAATATGCATTTTAGGGAAGGTAACACTTTACTGTTATTATAGCAGCCGACTTAACGGAAGAGCAAGAATCTAGTTTGTTAAAAGTTTTATGGACACATAGAGAAGCTTTAGGATGGTCCCTAGCTGATTTAAAAGGAATTAGTCCCTCTATGTGCATGCATAAAATACATCTAGAAGAAGGTAGTAAACCTTCAAGAGAAAGGCAAAGAAGACTTAACCCACACATGGAAGAAGCTGTTAGAAAAGAAGTTCTTAAGCTCTTAGATGCGGGTATAATTTACCCTATATCAGATAGTAAATGGGTTAATCATGTTCAAGTAGTTCCTAAAAAGTCTGGAATTACTGTTGTTAAAAATGAGAAAGATGAATTAGTCCCTACAAGAACAATAACTGGTTATAGAATGTGCATTGATTTGCGGAAATTAAATGCGGCAACTAGGAAAGATCACTTTCCTTTGCCATTTATTGACCAAATCCTTGAAAGACTAGCCGGTCATGAATATTATTGCTTTCTGGATGGTTTTTCTGATTACAATCAGATCCCTGTTGCACCCGAAGACCAAGAGAAAACAACCTTTACATGTCTCTTTGGTACTTTTGCTTTTAGGAGAATGTCTTTTGGATTATGTAATGCACCAGTTACTTTTCAAAGATGCATGATTTCTATATTTTCAGATTTAGTTGAAAGATGCGTAGAAGTTTTCATGGACGATTTTTCGGCTTTGGAAATTCTTTTGATCATTGTTTAGAAAACCTTACATCGGTCTGAAAAGATGCTGTGAAACTAATTTAACTTTAAGTTGGGAGAAAAGTCACTTCATGGTAAAACATGGAATTGTCTTAGGGCATGTTGTTTCAAATAAAGGCATTGAAGTTGATAAAGCTAAAATCGAAGTTATTTCACAACTACCCCCTCCCACTTCAGTTAAAGGAGTTAGAAGTTTTCTTGGGCATGCTGGTTTTTACCGAAGATTTATAAAAGATTTTTCCAAAATCTGTAAACCTCTATGTAATTTGCTAACAAAAGATACATAATTTATTTTTGATAAAGAATGTTTAGAAGCTTTTAATTTATTGAAAGAAAAATTAACTACTGCCCCTATTTTATCCGGCCCTGATTGGTCACTTCCTTTTGAAATCATGTGTGATGCATCAGATTTTGCGATTGGAGCCGTGTTAGGACAAAGGGTAGATAGAAAGCCTCATGTGATCCACTATGCTAGTAGAACTCTAAATGATGCACAATTGAATTATACAACTATTGAAAAGGAATTTTTAGCAGTAGTATATGCTTTAGAAAAATTTAGATCATATCTGCTAGGATCAAAGGTGATAATTTTTTCTAATCATTCTACATTGAAATATATGTTAAGTAAGAAAGATGCTAAACAAAAATTAATTAGATGGATGTTATTGTTACAAGAATTTGACATTATTATCAAAGATAAAAAAGGAACCGAGAATGTCGTAGCCGACCATTTGTCTAGATTGGAATTTTCACCCTTGCTTGAACGTCAATTTCTTGATGATCCTGTCCCCATAAATGATAATTTTCCTGATGAACAACTCTTAGCCATTAAAGATTCTGACCCTTGGTATGCTGATTTTGTCAACTACTATGTGTCTGATATCATTAATCCAGATTTTGATCATTATGAAAAGAAGAAATTTTTGGTGGAAACTAAAAATTATTTTTGGGAAGCACCTCATTTGTACAAAATCTGTTCAGATTCTTTAATAAGAAGATGTATTCCAGAAAAAGACCAACAAGGTATTATGGAATTCTGCCATGGATATTCTTGTGGAGGTCATTTTAATGGAAACAAGACTGCTAGAAAAAATTTACAATCAGGATTATATTGGCCTACTGTTTTTAGAGATTGTGAATTGTTTTATAGAACATGTGACAAGTGTCAAAGAACAGGTGGAATAGGAAAGAGAAACAAGATGCCCTTGCATATTAATTTAGTTGTCGAAATTTTTGATGTTTGGGGTATTGATTTCATGGGTCCTTTTCCAGTGTCAAATAATTGTGAGTATATTCTAGTAGCAGTAGATTATGTATCTAAATGGATTGAAGCAGTAGCAACCAAGACTAATGATGGAAAAACAGTAGTTAAATTTGTAGAAGATTTGTTTGCTAGATATGGAGTACCTAAGGCCATAATAAGTGACCAAGGAACTCATTTTACCAATAAGTTGTTAAATAATGTCCTTAGAAAGCATGGTGTAACTCACAAGCTAGCTACACCTTATCATCCTCAAACATCCGGCCAAGTAGAAGTTAGCAATAGACAAATAAAAGCAGTATTAGAAAAGACTGTTAGGCCTAATCGTAAAGATTGGGAAGAATATTTATTTGTTCTCCGTTTTACACGTTGGAAGAATATTGTGTCTCATTAATGTTTAATGGCCAGAATATTAATTAGTATAATATTCTAAATCTAGTTAACACCGTTGATCCGTAATTGTCCTCGGCTTTAACAAAGTGCAAGTAATACACATTTTAGGCATCACAAGCATAATCGGACCGTATTACGGGAACAAATAATCATTGTTACATGCTATTGCTTGAATATGCGTGGCTTTGAATCGGGTCTCTCGTTTCTTAATGCAACCGAGTTATTAAATCTTACGAGCGTCTCGGAGGTTGTAACTCGGTTAGACGGTAATTAACGAGCGTCTCTTAATTATCAATACGGTAAGGAGAGATTGAGTGTTAGGCGTTCGTCGACACTTTTAACCGGTTTATTTAAAATCCTACAAGATATCTTTGCATCGATGATTAGAAATAAAATGCGAGATGAAATTGACTCATTGACTGGATTTAATTTTTATTGAGTTAAATTAATTGTTAATCTGATAAGCTTAGTTACATTAGTTTTTAGTAATTAGTTTTGAAGTTATTCGTAGTTAATTAAAAATATAAATTTGTGTTCAATTGTTTACTCATAAAATTCTAAAAAGAAATAATTTCGACGTTCCCTGCGGATACGATCCCAACTTACCTTATACTCATTATTAAGGAAGGAGGAAAAATTAATTTTGACGATTTGACATTCGTCAAATTTTGGCGCCGTTGCCGGGGAACGGTTCTGATATTTATTTCTTCGTTAGAATTTTATTGTTGTTTTGTTTCTTTTTATGCCTCGATCTTCTCGTACAGGAAAATTGATTTTTGACCCGGAGATTGAGAAGACAACTAGAAGATTAACAAAACAAACTAAGCTAAGTCGGCAAGCAAACATCTTCTTAGGGATGAAGTCGACATTTGAACTGGCTAGTTCAAGCGATTCAAGTGACGAAGAGCTGGAAGAAGGAGAGCAAGTGAAGGAAGAACAAGAGGAAGTCGAAGTTGAGGAAGTTGCTCCCTTAGCCGAAATGGCAGACCCTCATCGAACTTTGAGAGAAATGGCTACTCCGGACGTGAATCAGCCACCTCTTGGTATCACTTTTCCGGAAGTGAATGCTCCATTTGAACTCAAACCTGTTCTGATCCAATTGCTACCTAAGTTCCATGGATTGACGGGCGAAGATCCTCATAAGCATCTGATGGCTTTTCATCTAGCATGTTCGAGTCAAAGGCCGCAAGGAATGACTGAAGACAACATGAAATTGAGGGCTTTTCCTTTCACATTGGCGGACAAAGCAAAGGACTGGATGTTTGATTTACATCCGGGAGCAATAAATACGTGGCCTGAAATGAAGAAGAAGTTTCGGAGCGATTTTTTCCGCGGCAGCAAATATTCGCAAAGACATTTTGCGGAATAAGGCAATTTGTGGGAGAAACTTTGTATGAATATTGGGAGCGATTTAAACAATTGTGTGCGAGTTGTCCTCGGCACCAAATTTACGATCGATTGCTAATCCAATATTTTTATGAAGGTTTATTAATTGCGAGATAGGAACATGATTGATCTTTGCGAGTGGGGAGCTTTCATGAACAATACGTTGGAGGAAGCCAAGCGATTAATTAATGATATGGTGAAAATGCTCACAATTCGGGACAAGGCAATCGGAGGTTCCAAGTAAAGTGAATGAGGTAAATGTTTCTTCTATTGATCGTAGAATTGACACTTTAACTTCTGTCGTGGAGAAACTTGTTTCAGGACAAATTCAGCAAGTTAAAGCGTGCGGCATTTGTTCGAACGTGGGTCATCCGACAGATATGTGTCCAACATTGCAAGAAGAACCCAAGGAATTGGTAAATCTTTGTTGGTGGATTTCAAGGGCGCAACAAAGGAAGTATGACCCATACTCTAATAACTATAATCCGGGTTGGCGCGATCATCCGAATTTGAGTTATGGCCCAAGAAATCTGAACTTTCACAAGCAAAATCGGCCTCCATTTCCCTCTGCTCGGTACCGATTCACTGTTAATACTTCGTGGACTTCACTTGAAACTTTGATCAAAAGTTTGGCGGATCTGATGACAAGATCGGCAGCAAACAAAAGCTAGTATCAAGTCTTTGGAGGATCAGATTTCACAATTGGCTGTATCAATGAGCAAAATGGAAGTGAACCAAGGTAGATTACCGTCTCAAGTTGAAAAAAATCCAAGGGAGAATGCGTGTGCAGTAACTCTTAGGAGTGGTAAAGAGTTACATGATTTTGAAAAAAGGAAAAGAAGGTGAAACTAGCAGCCACAATGATGAGAGTGTATGTATGAGAGTTCGGTGAAGGAAAAAGTTGGAGAATCAGGTTCAGAAATTCAGAAAATAATTATTCCTCCACCTTTTCCAGGAAGATTGGCAAAGGAAAAGAAAGAGCAAGATGACAAGGCAATTTTGGATACCTTTAGCAAGGTAGAAATTAATATTCCTCTTTTAGAGGCTATTAAGCAAGTGCCTAGGTATGCCAAGTTTCTTAAGGAGTTGTGCACGAAAAAAATGAAGTTGCGACAGGATGAGAAGGTGTTGGTAAGTGAGAATGTTTCAGCCATGATTCAACGGAAATTACCTCAGAAATGCAAGGATCCAGGTATGTATACTATTCCTTGTATTATAGGTAATAAAAAAGTTGAAAAAGCCATGCTTGATCTAGGAGCGTCCATTAATGTCATGCCCTTATCTGTATATAAAGAATTGAATTTAGGCCCATTGCGAGATACAAGAGTAATCATACAATTGGCTGATAGGTCTAATTCTTATCCCGAGGGTGTGGTAGAGGATGTTTTGGTGAAAGTGAATGACTTAATTTTTCCGGTGGATTTCTATGTTATAGATATGGATGATTCATGTTCTCCTCATCCTTCTCTTATTCTGTTAGGGAGACCATTCATGAAAACAACAAAAACAAAAATTGATGTAGACAAGGGAACTTTGACACTTGAATTTGATGGCAATGTGGTAACTTTTAATGTATTTGATGCCATGAAATATCCAAGTGATTCGGAGTCTGTTTTTCATGTGAGTGTCATTGATTCAGTCGTGCGAGATGAGTTTGAGTCTAATGTTCTTGATGACAAATTGGAAGTGGTCCTTGTGAAAAGTTTGACTGATAAGGATGTACCTTTTCAAAACAATGTTGAAATGCAAGAGAGTATCATGGCTCTTTATTCCACACCTGAAGTTACATCAAAATCAGATTTTTCGACTCTTCCATTACCAATGTCAAGTGAAAAAATTCTTCCTTCTACAATTCAAGCACCTAAGTTAGAATTAAAGAAGTTACCTGAACACTTGAAATATGTCTACTTAGGTGAAAATGAAACTTTGCCGCCATTATTGCTAATAATTTGACCGAAGGTGTGAAGAAAAGTTGCTAAGAGTTTTGAGAGAGAACAAAGGAGCAATTGGTGGACACTTGCGACATTAAGGAATCGACCCTTCAATGTGCATGCATCGTATTTTGTTAGAAGCCGATTCTAAGCACTCGTTGTTCGTGATCCACAAATGAAATTGAATCCGCCCATGAAGGAAGTTGTTCTCAAGGAGATTTTGAAGCTTTTGGATTTAGGAATTATTTTTCCTATTTCTAAAAGCACTTGGGTAAGTCCCGTTCATCTTGTTCCTAAGAAAACAGGTTTTACCTTGGTGGAGAATGAAAAGAATGAGTTGGTACCTATGAGATTGCAAAATGGGTGGCGAATGTGCATAGACTTTCGAAAGTTAAATGCCGCTACTCGAAAGGATCATTTTCCTCTCCCATTCATTGATCAGATGTTAGAAAGGTTGGCAGGTAAAAGATATTTGTTTTTAGATGGTTATTCAGTTATTATCGATTCTAGTTGCACCCGAAGATCGGGGAAAAAACAACTTTCACGTGCCCATTCTGGTACCTTTGCTTTTCGCCGTATGCCTTTTGGTCGTGTAATGCACTGGTACATTCAAAGATGTATGATGAGTATCTTTTCTCGATATGATTGAGCATTGCATAGAGATTTTTATGGATGATTTTACGGTGTATGGTGACTCATTTGATCAATGCTTAGATAATTTATTAGGGTTTCATGAAATGAAACGCTGGACACTAACACCAACTCGTTCTTAACTATGAAATGTCATTTTATGGTACAAGAGGGAATAAGTGTTAGGTCATGTAGCCATTTTTGAAAGAGGAATTGAAGTGGACAAAGCTAAGGTTGATTTAATTGCTAAATTGCCTTATCCTGCTAACGTGAAAGATATTCGTAGTGTACTTGGTCATGCAGGATTTTACAGGCGATTTATTCAAGACTTCTCCAAGATAGCACAACCTTTAACAAGATTGCTTCAACAGGATGTTCCTTTTGAATTTGGAGAAGATTGCAAGAAGGCCTTTGATTTGTTGAAAGAGAAGTTCGCCTCGGCCTCTATCATTCGACCACCAAAATGGGATTCCCCGTTTGAACTCATGTGTGATGCGAGTCATTATGCAGAGGCAAGTTCTTGGACAAAGAGAAGGGAAGCAACGTCATGTGATATATTATGCTTCAAAACTCTCAATGCAGCCCAATGCAATTACACCACATCGGAAAAGGAGTTGTTGGCTATAGTCTTTGCATTTGAGAAGTTTAGATCTTATTTGCTGGGAGCAAAAGTGGTGGTTTTCTCAGATCATGCGGCACTCAAGTACCTTTTGGCAAAGAAGGAGTCTAAGCCCGGACGGCTGAAGATGGATTCTTCGTTGCAAGAATTTACATGGGAGATTAAGGATTGCAAGGGAAAGATAACTTCTGTGGTCGATCATTCGAGCGGATGGTGCAGTTGAAGAAGAACCCATATCACCTTCAAACGCTCCCTGATGAACACCTTTTCTTGGTGCAAGGTAAGTTCGTAAGGAACCTTGGTATGGATATAGTAAACTTTTTGGTGACCGGAGTTTTTCCACAAGGAATGAATAGTTCAAAAAAAGAATAAAATCGAAGTGACTCTAAATACTATATGGGATGAACCTTATCTCTTGGCGATTGGTTCCGATCAAGTCATTCGTAGTGTGTGTGGCCATGATGAGATTCATTCCATATTAGTATATTGTCATAATTATGCTTGTGGAGGACATTTTGGTCCGAGACGAACAAGCAAGAAAAGATTTTGGATTGTGGGTTTTATTGGGAAACTCTTTTCAAAGATGCCTATGTTTTTCAGTAAAAGCCGTGATAGGTGCCAAAAGATTGGGAATTTAACTTTGAGAGATGAGATGCCCCAAGTTCCAATTTTAATTTGTGAAATTTTTTATGTTTGGGGAATGGATTTCATGGGACCCATTTCAAGTTCTTTTGGTAATCTATATATTGCTTGCGGTGGATTATGTTTCCAAGTGGGTAGAAGCAAAAGCTACCCGACTAACGATTCAAAGTTGTTGTGAGTTTTCAGTCTAACATATTCAAGCAGTTTGGCATTCCAAGAGCCGTGATTAGTGATCGGGGACTCATTTCTGCAATCGCGTGAAAGCATTGATGCTCAAGTATGGTGTACACCATAGAGTAGCACTACATATCATCCGCAAAACGAATGGGCAGCCGAATTTCAAACAGAGAAATCAAAGGAATTTTTGAAAAGATGATAAATCCTAACCGAAGGATTGAGTTCGAGATTGACGATGCACGTGGGCCTATCGGACAAAGACAAAACACCAATTGGTATGTCGCCATATCGATTGGTGTTTGGCAAATGTGCTATCTTCCTGCTATCGAACATAGGGCCTACTAGGCGCTGAAAGAGTGCAATATGGATCTTAAACCGGCCGGTCTTGAAAGGAAGCCGCAACTACTGTGAATTAGATGAGTTGCGATTGGAGGCCTATGATAGTGCACCGCTTACAAAGAGCGACTAAGAAGCTTCATGACAAAGTTGATTCGCCGAAAGTTTTGGGGACAAAAGTATTTGCTTAACTCACGCATTAAAAATTAATGCCAGAAAATTGAGGTCCCGGCGGATCCGGTCCATATGTGATTGTGAGTGATTTGTCCAATGGAGTTTTTGAAATCTCGCAGCTACATACTCTAAAGTTTTCAAGGTCAACGGACTCGATTGAAATCTTATTATGAGAATTTTGATGTGTCGGAAACCGTTGAAGAAATCACGCTGG
>JABEVN020001996.1:0-22891 GCA_013146195.2 Codonopsis lanceolata | reverse complement strand
CAACAAAATCAAGTACAGAAGTTGTTTTTCTGAAAACTGAATTCTGGCACAGCCGTAAGTCAAGACCTAATTGAGATTCTTAGACACCTTGGAAAATTACCAAATTTTACAGAGAGTATCTAACGTATGAAGGTAAAACATACTAAATTTTTAGAAAATTCTATTCAGTGGATTAGTACCAGAATTTTTGAAGTTTGCCCAAAAACATGGCGGCTTTGAAGGAAATCGCTAAGGGCAAAACAAAGCAAGAGGGTTTATAAACTTCAAATCATCGATAGACTTAGGGAATACCTCCAACTTGAAGTCTAATACATCTAAACATGTTAATAAACCATCTTAAAAGGAGTCTAGGACCCAAACCGCAGGTCACGAGCCCAAAACGCAAGCAAACCCTCAATCGCGTCGCGTTCCGACTATCGTCGAGTCACGACTTGTGACTTTAGCAAGTCAACAACTATATGAAGTCTCTTAATAACGTTTTGGTCTTAATATGGTCTCTCTTACATATCTAGACCCTCTAAATGAAACCAAACATACAGTCAACAAAGGAAGAAGTGCAAGTATAACACATAAACCGAGATAACGGCGCGAAGGGCGGGCGTCACACCCTCTCCACCTAAAAAAAGAATTCGTCCCGAATTCTAAATCATGATACAAACCAACATTAGGTCCACACTCAACCACAACACATCGAGTTCAAAACCACCAACCTAGACTCGAATCTTTGAGTCTACCACTACAATATACACGAGGGTCGAACTATAATAATCCAAATTCAAAAGTCTACGAAATCTCAATAGACACGACATCAAACACCTTCTATCGGAAACAATATGACTCATGCTTGAGTCACGAATACACGCATTTAACAACACTAGGCCAAACATGTAGGCAAAATCCCAAACTTCAACATAAGAACACATTCAACTACCGAAACTATTTGTTTCGGGGCACATCATGAAATTCAAGCACAAAAGATTCTAAGTTACAAGAATTAATAATTGCCTATGGAGCAATTTACAAACAAATCAAGGATAAGCAAATCGGCATTTCAAACCATGTAAATCACACTTGCGATTTCCCAATCGTGTGTAATAACACATAAGAGCACGTTAATGAAATGTTTTGAAAATTCATTCCATTTCTGTCCATTCCATTTGGCAACATGTATAGTCAATTTCTACCATAATTCATACCAATCCTAGTTCAACAACGAACCACTTTTGATCACCAATTTAGGGTACCGGCTAAATTGGATACTCAAAAGTTTCCGTTGCAAGGATGCGAAGGTTCATGATCAAAAAAGGTTTTAAGCATCCTTTAATAGTCTCCTATGCTAAGGTAATGAATGAGCAGGAGATAATAATGATGAAATGAGAATTTAGTATACTACAATGTAATGCATCAAGTAGGTGTTTCCTACAACTAATGCACATAACTGAATAAAAATTCAGACCAAGTAACAAGGTCTATTACCTTGACAAACAACAATCATATCTACCACAAAACTCGTGTACCTAGTAATCACAATGAATCGACAAGGCTACTAATGCCCGTAACGTCCATACTCCGCAAAACTACTCTTTCTTAAGCTCTAGACCAAGTCTACAACCAATGCATACACTAAGTATCCTAACACAACGTTAACGTCTCAGTACGCACGGTGAAGCGTCAATCTCTCCTGTGTAACCATGATTATCTTCTAAATCGCAACCTTCAACCTTCTCACAAGTCGAGTGGGTTTCCTACTCGTATAGTAACCACTAACAATAATATAGTATTATATTATTCATTACATAGTACATATCTTCATAGAATACTCAAACATCATACCAAACCGATAAGTATCAATATACAATTCATGCTTCCTATATATATATTCATATATACATATATACACACATATACATACTATGGCCTTTCTATATAACCACACAAACTACAACTCTATATATAGCATAGTCTTATATATATATACTAAACAAGAATCCATACTCAACGTACGATTACCTACCGGTAATTCACAAACAAACCATGTCATATATCTATCTCACATTGGGGTATTATTCCCGATCGAGCAAACAACCAATTTTACATACTACAACATATAATGTATGTATGAATGCACATGAGCTACCGATTAAGACGTGTACTCATAACAACGGTAATAGTAGCAACGGTATAATTTACGTATATATATACAAGAATATACCTTCCTATTTCGGATAGGCCTCTAAACTCCGCAATGGCCAACCGCCACGCGCGCATTGCCTCAAACTTTAGGCTGACCGTCACCATCTCTCTTAGCCCCAGACTGCTGGCCGGCGCTACCCGACTGATTGGCCTTAAGCTTGGGACAATCTTTCTTCAAGTGAGTTCCGTCACCACAATAGTAACACCTCCCAGTCTTTCCCCAACACCTATCCTCGGTGTGTCCTATTTTCTTACAAAAGTTACATGTCAATTCGCCACCTCGTCTTCTCCGAGTAGAAGTAGTAACACCACTCCGGCCACCCGAACGCACCTTTCCTTGACTATCAGTTTGAGGTGCTGACTGCCTTCTCTTATCCTCAGGGCCCCTATTAGTCTTTGATAATTTCTTTTGAGCGTACTCCTCGATGTCTAACTCTGTCGCACATGCACGATCCACAGCCCCATGGTAACCCGTAAGTAGTAACGGGATAAGCTGCCTACGATAATTCGTCTTCAGGCCTTTCACAAACCGCTGGGTCTTCTTAGCCTCATCCGGCACCAAGTAACTACAGTAACGAGCCAACTCCATAAATTTTGTTGAATACTGAGCCACGGTCATATCTCCTTGCTCTAACATTAGGAATTCCATCTCTCTTCTTTCTCGAGTTACTACCGGACCAAACCGTACCATAAACTCCTTGACAAAGTTTTCCCACACTCGAGGCACTCCATGCTGTCTCCAATGATCTCGTATTCCAAGCCACCAATGCTCGGCCGCACCATCCAATCCAAACACTGCTAAGGTAACCATTTCTTCTGACGTACTACCCAAAACTGCAAAGATCTTCTCCATGCTTTCTAGCCAATGTTTCGCCTCAATAGTATCTGGCTCTCCATCGAAACTTTCCGGTTTCAACTTCAAAAACTTCTTAAGGATGGTGAAATTGCTTTCTAGTCCAATCATCGGTCGAGGAGTCACACACAACTCACTAACGTTTTCCTCTCTCTCGTCACCACGAGCTATACTCTAATGAGGCCTATTAGAACTAGCTCCATGCCAAGTTCCGGACATAATACGCCTACAAAGAACACTCAGCGTTAATAACTCAACAATAAACCCAACCCAAACAAGGCCAAGGAACCTATCCTGGCGAAATAGCTAACCTATGGCTCTGATACCAAGCGTCACACGACCGACCCGGACTCAATGCGGAATCCCAAGGTCGTGTAGTCAAACTTTTATAAAAGACGGACAAGCACCCGTGGCGTAGTAGTGGTGCGAGTCCAGGAGTTGAACCAACAAACTCTAAACAGGAATGTAAAGCCATAACGGCAAAACTGAATAACCAAAAACTAAAATCTGCGGAAGCGAATCATAAGTGGGACCCAAGCCTATAATTGTAAACTAAGGAATACAAGGCTGAGAGACAACTATCTCTCGACAAATCTACGACTCGCGTGACGCAACATTGCGCACGTACAACAAACCATCGGCAACCTAAGGCCGGCGAAGCAACAAGAACCCAACCTGATAAACAACAACTCACCGGCTATAACATGCCGGAGGAACAAATCAACTAAAAGAACAAGATATTCAAATCCTAACAACTAAACCCAAGTCTCACGACTAATGTCGTCGGAGATGACAATACCAACAATACTAGAAAGAGTGAGCTAAAGCATGCTCGAAATAACAAGGGAAAAACATCTAAAAGATACAACAGCTCGACCAAACGAGTCGGCTACCCAAAATAATACAATAACAAAATACTAACATAACTACCCAAGTAAAGTTTACATAACTTCACATCCGTGCCTCACAAGATAATAAATACAATAATACTAATAAACCCAAGCTATCGCCCGGAAGACCACCTGTTATCGATCAAGCGCCCGAAGCTTCAACGCGTACTATCGAGCTTACTGCAAAAACTAAGGAAAACAAACACACGAAATAAGTCATAATGACCCAGTAAGTTACTAAATGCAATGTATGGCATAGCATGGCATGGTATGGTATAATGCACAAGCATATATAAACTCACGGCATCTAAATCGTATACCAACAATAAACCTGTATTAAGTCATCGAGTAACATAAACTTCATAAAACATATAGCACATTGTCTTTCATATAAGTGCTCATAGTAAGCCACATAAGGGATAGAGAAGATACCCAAATAGCGCCGTTGTGTTGCTCCTGCAATACACAATGTTATACTGGTTCGTGCCACATCGATGCTCTGTGATTACATCGACTTTTCTTGGCGGCTACACCGCAAGGGCAGCCCTTTCTCAGTCTAGCTTAGCATAATCCATTCGCTCTATTGGTTACGAGATGGGCTAACTTCCCCACTGGGGCCAACAGTGGAGGGTGTGTGAGGTCCCAGGTACGGCGATCCATAGCGAATACGAATCTTACGATTCGTATAGGCGATGTATCATCCTACCCTGACAGAAAAACCAATCCAAATAATGCCAGCTGGGCTTTTATGCAATGCACAAGTAGATATTTACTCGCATGCTCAAACAAGAACCAAGACCGTCAAGAGCGGACTTATCAAATCAAGTAGGTCATAAAGCTCTACACACCAATTTAACAATGCACATATTGCATATACTCAACAAATCCAACTAACTTAGCAGTATAGTCCAAGAACCACATATTGAGGTATTCATAACCCTCAAGTCACAACCCAACCAACGTAGCATATAAGCTCAAGAGATCACAATATGAGGTCTACTATAGCCCTCTACTCGGGATTAAACCAAAGACTATTATTTAGTCTAAAAACAATCATAAATCCATACTTAGCATTTATCCTCACTTAAAGGTACACCGGACTTCAACCAAAGTCCCAACGGTCATATATGTTCGACTTCTTCAAAGTCAATCTCACGGGTATCAAAACTAAGCCGTAGTCATAACCTCGCAAGTGCTTTCATGTGCACGCGACCCAATTCCTAAAAGAGAACTCATTCAAATAATCATTCCTTAAAGTAATACGAGATCATAAGTTGATCTCTAATGCTCCGTGCTCTACGAGCACGCTCTAATTAAATCCCCAATAAGCTTCTATGTCATGGGTGTCACAAATGGGACACAATTCGAGGTGCTCGGGTACTCACAATCAAAACCAACCAAACCCGAACATCGTAGGATTTCAACATAAGGCTCACTAACATCTTATCGAACCTAAAATGACTCCATTGAGTCTTAATATCGCACTTCATTAAATACACATTTCATACAACCCCAAAATTAGTACATCATTCGAGTTATATCAAATTTCCCAAAATCATCCGGTTTGATTCCCAAGCCCTAAAACCCAAGAATTCATCATAAACATAGTCAAACGAAATCCAATTGTCGTAGGATTCCAACCCGAGTTCATTATCTCATTATTGAACTTATTTCGACTCCGTTGAGTCTAAACACCAAGTTTCATCATTTACACCCTTCATCAATCTCAACATTAACCCCACTTCTACTAACAATAATTTCTCCAATAATTCGGGATTGACTCTCAAGCCTAAAATCCACAAATAATCCCAACATAGATCAAAACCCATTTCATAAATCATATAATTTCATTTAAGTAATCATAACCATAGTATATAGAGAGTTCACATATCCAAAGCCCCAACCATAGGCATACTTTCATAATAAACCCAAATAAAATGTAAACATGATTTCTAGCATGCTCACAACCCTAGAATCACAAGATGAAGGATAAACATATACATCAACAATCATAGAAGTCATCTACAAATACTCCTAACAAGTTCATACTTCCAAAATCCCCAAAATTGGGCAAACATAGCATACAAGTGTTCATTGCCCACAAATAGCATATAGATTGTTTTCCTTAGGGCCAATGAACTAAAATCAAAAGGAAGTAACTTACCTAGCTTGAGTGAAAACTCAATAGAACACAAATCCGATCGGTGAAGTTGTTCTACTCGTCGAGGGCTTCAAGATTCCGAAGTTTGAAGGAAATCGGGTGGTTGGATCGTCTTGGATCGAAGAGAGAAGAAGCTAGGGCTTGAAATCTCCCATGGAGACTCTCTCTCTCTAACTCACGGTTGTGTGGAGGAAAATGAAGAGGAATGACTGAAAATGGTGAAGGGTTAGGCTATTTATACTTCCACAACAATAAGGGCACAAAAGACTTTTCCCAAGTACAATTAGTAGAGATTAGGATTAATCAATCACTAATCTAACCTTAATTAACTTCCAACTAATGTTAGGACATGTTTAGGGTTAAGTATGAGAGGTTAGGAAGGGTTTAGAGGGGGTTTAATGAGGGTAGAATAGGTATAATTCGTCCAAACTCAAAAGCAGGGCAAAAATCCCGAATAAAGAACCCGAGGTTGAGGCGGGCGCCTCACATTATTGAGGCGGGCGCATGGGACTCTGACCCATCTCCAAATTTGCAAATTTGCTCCCAGAAGTTGAGGCGGGCGCCTCACATTATTGAGGCGGGCGCATGGGAAGCTGAGGCTGGACAGTCAATCTTGTAAAATCGACCATAAATCGCTCACAACTCCAAATGAGGTGATTTTTGATTTTTATGAAACTAGACTCATTGAATTATATTTTAGGATTTTAAATTACTCCATTTGGACTTATATACATCAAGATATGGTAACAACAAAATCAAGTACAGAAGTTGTTTTTCTGAAAACTGAATTCTGGCACAGCCGTAAGTCAAGACCTAATTGAGGTACTTAGACACCTTGGAAAATTACCAAATTTTACAGAGAGTATCCTAACGTATGAAGGTAAAACATACTAAAGTTTTAGAAAATTCTATTCAGTGGATTAGTACCAGAATTTTCCCGAAGTTTGCCCAAAACATGACTGGCCTGAAGGAAATCGTTAAGGGCAAAACAAAGCAAGAGGGTTTATAAACTTCCAAATCATCGATAGACTTAGGGAATACCTCCAACTTGAAGTCTAATACATCTAAACATGTTAATAAACCATCTTAAAGAGGTCTAGGACCCAAACCGAGGTCACGAGCCCAAAACGCAAGCAAACCCTCAATCGCGTCGCGTTCCGACTATCGTCGAGTCACGACTTGTGACTTTAGCAAGTCAACAACTATATGAAGTCTCTTAATAACGTTTTGGTCTTAATATGGTCTCTCTTACATATCTAGACCCTCTCGTAAACCAAACATACAGTCAACAAAGGAAGAAGTGCAAGTATAGCACGCAAACCGAGATAACGAAGGAGCGGGGCGTCACAAGTATGGCAGCAGAAAGTGAGCGATCCTATGGAGTACGCATCTGGGCTCGAGGTATGCTCGACTCGGCTATGCAACAGTGGCTAGACCAAAATTTGGGTGCACAGTCTGATCGTATAATGGGCCAAATTGCTAATCTGGTGCAAAATTTAAAATCTAGTGGTGAGGTAATCTCTTCCCCCGCAATCCCCCAAGAAGCATCAACCTCCCATGTTCCTCCAAATCCAATTTCCCAATCAAATACCAACGCACCAAATACTTCCATTACCCTAAATCCAAACCCTCCACCGAGTCCCTACTACCCAAATATCAACCCTTTTCCATCCTATCCTCCATGTCCTTTCCCAAGCACCAATATCCCCCAGAATCCAAATGACCTTCCTTTTCCCATCACCAACCCATTCCAAAACAGCCCGCATATGGACCCCAGAAGCCATATCCAGCCAGGACAAGTAGCAACTTATTTACCCTTCAATAATCCTGGTTATCAGTTAGAAGCTGCCAAAAACCCACCTCTCCAAAATCCTTACCAGAACCCTTACCAAATGCCTCCTCAAAATCCTTACCAAATGCCACAGCCAGGAATGAACCCATCCACTCCTAATCCTTCCAACATATACCAAAACCCAACACTTCCTCCCACAAAATTGGAGGAAGATATGGAGAAACTACAAAGTATGATGCAGAAGGTCTTGAACAAAGAGAAATTTTTTACGCGGGCATTAACACTAAAACCTTCAGCCATACTACCCTCAAGTTTCAAAATGCCCGACATAGAAAAATTCGATGGGACTGGATGCCCTATCTCCCACCTAAAATCTTACTCTACTGGCATGCAATCAAGAGGAGCTAGTTTCGAAGCTATGGCCTCCAATTTTCACCTTACCTTGATAGGGGCTGCTAAGTAATGGTTAATGCTAGCAGATGATAGCACCATGGGCACTTGGGACCAAATAGCTGAAGGGTTCCTAGAAAGATACAAGGACAATACTACCCCTAAAATAAAATAGATCTTGAATCGTGCACCCAAAGGGAAAAAGAAACATGTGCTGAGTTTGCAGCAAGGTGGAAAAGAAAATTAGCCCAGACGCTCGACAGACCTGACCCGGCTAAGTCATGCAGAATGTTCATCAAAAACCTCCAGCCCATTTACCTGGAAGACATGCGGTATCTCCCCTATAGCAATTTCAAAGAAATAGTAGAGATAGGAGTCCGTATTGATGAAG
Source organism: Codonopsis lanceolata (assembly GCA_013146195.2). Classification (NCBI taxonomy): domain Eukaryota; kingdom Viridiplantae; phylum Streptophyta; class Magnoliopsida; order Asterales; family Campanulaceae; genus Codonopsis; species Codonopsis lanceolata. The sequence goes on along the minus strand of JABEVN020001996.1, from coordinate 14,221 downwards.
ATATACGCAGAGGATCCATAGAAATTGGTACACCTCCAAGTTCGTTCTGCTATTCCGGATAAGAGGAAGAATCTACGAAAGAAGTCAACGTTGTAGAAAAAACCCTGGATGAAAAATACAGTAGTGTGCCATGGTCATACGGGACAAACGAGTCTACCAATTTTGTTGAAGGAAGCAGTAATACCAACAAGAGTCTCATAGGACCTTACAAAGGAAACAGAAGGCACTTCGATGAATTGAATGCCCCAATGTCACAGATACTACAAGGGTTAATAGCACAAGAAGTCCTTAAGCCCCTTGAAAACTACAAACCTCCAAACTCATTACCTGCCAAATGGAGCCGCAACAAGTATTGTGAATACCACCAATCCAGTGGTCATATCACCGATAAATGCTTCTCACCCAGGAATGATATTCAAGACCTTATCGATGATAAAATCATTGAGAAGTCGCACCCATGATTGTTACTAATCAAGCATCGCCCAAGGAACAACATTGAGAAAAAATTCGGATTGGACAAAACTCGGTACAAAAAGTTGTTGGCCACTCAGGGAAGGATAAGAAAAAAACCTTTAAAACTCGTCATACCCTAGAATACCCTTGTGTATATGCCTCCAAAAACCCTTTTTACCTTTGAATTTCCTTTTGTCAAATAAAATCTCCAGGAAACAACTCTTTTTCAACTCAGCGTCAATTTTCGTAGATATTGGGATCTATTTTGTTTTTCTTTGGTACCGCTAACAATTTTGCAGGGCCTAAAAAATAAAAAATTTGACTATTATCATTTACTCTCCTGAGAGGATTGTCCAGAGGTACGTAATCATCACATCTCACTTCAAAGATCGCAAAAAAAAAAAAAAAAAAAGAGATCATTTTAAAAAAAATTGTTCTCTCTAAACAAAAAAAATCTCTATTCTTTCAAATTGAAAAATCAAAAAAAAAAAGATGATTAGCAAAATGAAAATTTCTCTGATAGAGTTGAACTACGATGACCTGGGCCTCGAAATGAGGTACGTAGGCCACCTTCAGGTTCGGTCAAATCCTTTGATTTACTTTTCACAAAAAACAAAAAAAAGAGGTATTTTTTGTGTTTTCTTTTGTTTCCCAAAACATGAAAAGACAGAAATCCCCTCACCATTATTCTCAATTGTCATCTCTAAATTCATCTCTTAATCTCTCATAAATGCATCACAAGTTGATAAGTGCATCATTCATTCTCGATTTCAAAAAAAAAAAATCCAGCAAGTCCTACTTCGAGATGTCAGGGGCTACCACTTCAAAAAAAACAAACAAAAAAATGAAAACAAGAGGAAAAAAAAGAAGAAAGGACCGATAGGGAGCCAAGGAAGAAAGGAAAGTTGGGAAAGCCAAGTAAGCAGAAAACTCTGGAAAGCCGAAAAATCCAAAAAAGCTAGGCAACTCAAGGTTCATACACAACAATTCAGGACTATGGGCTTTCAAACCCCAGGGGTATCTCTTTTGCCCATATTGATGCTTGCAGCCCATCCTTGCAAGAGTATGCTCACGAATCTATTTGGTCTCCATTATTTCAAAAGTCCAATCAAGTCCTCAAATCGAGCTTTCCAAAGATATTTTATCTATGTTTGAGTCTAATAAATTCCTGCTTCTCCTATTGTTGGTCCACAATAATGCTCAAATAGGCTAGAGGGGGAGTGAATAGCCTATTTTGCCATTTTAGAAACTTTTCTTTTGGTGATACATAAAGCATGGTTTAAGTGGCAATTGCAATTTATCTAGTTGAGCATGTCTGTCGGTAGAGGCTATCGGTAGACTTGCTCTAAGCAGAAGTATCAACTCTGCCGATAAACTACTAATCAAATCAAAAACATGTAAAAAGGTTTGGGCAGCATAAGATAAAGAGGCTATGATTTGGAGAAGTCTTAAGTGGCTGTACACGAATATATGTTCAGAACAACAGCACACTTATTACTTCTTTCAAATGCAGGTTTAGGAAATCAAGTAGAGAATGGCTTTCTAAGGATAAATCAATTTATAAAAAGCTCATAGATATTTAAGGACTGAGAGATAAAGCATTTAAGAACATATGAATTTATTCAAAGATAAATTATATATTACATCAGTCTAAATAATCTATGTACAGTTTCTGACTTTGTCTTCCTAAGTCTCAATCCTTACTTAATTATCCATTCAAGGATCTTTAAGTTGCAAAGGACAATAGGAGACGAAACCAAGAAACTGTTATGAGAAGAGGATTTTCAAGGTCGTTCAGATATAAAAAATATATATGAACGATTGAGTGCAAAGCACTCATCCTCCCATGATAATTGATATTTGCACAATCAACAGCATTTGTATTGGAATACAAATCTGAAGATATGAATGCAATATCTACAGACAGCTCTTCATTTTCTTCAGACATTATCTAACATCAATCTTCTGATCTTGATCTCTGCCTATTTGAAGTTTCTGATCAACCTCTTCTCTTTTCCAAGCTTTTATTCCAAGCAATCCACTGAGAGTGTTTTGCTAAGACCTGGATGAGTTCACTACAATCTGTTGTGGAAATCAGAGATGCGTTGGTGAAGACGATCTCTTTGATGATTTCTTTTCTACGAAGTTCTTGAGTAGATTGAGTTACTCGTTGCTCACAGTGTATCGTCTGATAATCTTAGATATAGCTTACACTGTCACTTTTCACTTCCTCTCTTTTTTTTATATAGCAAGAGAGAGGGTTTATATAGGCGAGAAGCAATATGATCGTTGAGAGATGAAGACACGAAGATTTCTATCCGTTGGAGATGTAGTGGTTGAAGACTATCGAATAAAGATCTTTGTCCATAAGATCTTGACTGTTTGGAGCAGAGATTTAGTCCTGTAGATCTTGGAACTCGTTGTCTGTCAGACTCTGTTGATAGGTCTCTAAAGAGTAGGTCTGATGTCTGTTGCACTGTCAGGTGGTCTGTTCAATAAAGTAATTGATTTTTGACTTTAACAGATTACTTGAGTGAGAGAAAGTCTTGTAGCTTTTAAGTATGTCAGGCTTTTTGAGGCACAGACATATTTATCTTGATTTGAGCAGCTTCTTGACTTTTCTCTATAGCACGTGCAGATTATAAAGTCTGCCGTTGGAAAGCTTCGAGCCAGTGGAAACAAGTCTTCCGATAAGGAGAACTGATGTCTGCCGGTACGAGCATTTTATCTTGTAGCACGTTTGCCGCTGAAGGCTTTTGACATAGCTGCAAGTCTTCCGGTGTTAAGTGCATTCTAAAGTGTTGGTCTGTCTTGATCATCATATAGGAGGGTAGGACTAGATCGGGTCACACCTAATCTAAGACCTGTGTGATATCAACACGAGTTGCCACGCTAACCGGGATGCAGACCTTTTAGCCACTCGTGATGACTCACTTGTAATGGGGGCAAACAAATCAACATATGTAGAATATGCAAGGTGATAATTGACTTATCAAGAAGCATACTCCAATAATCAACACCTATATTAGCTTGTCGAGTCTTCTTCTTAATCTCTGAGCACCACATCTCACCAAAGTATTTGTTATATTAAAAAAAATGATGAATCAACTCATGTAAAAACACGATAAAACTGCACGAGTTGGTGATGAGTCATTTCACGAATATGGACCCACAAACCATTAAAAATATAAGTTCGATAAAGCAACCTTCTGTCTTGGTGAAAGGTCATCTTCGACCCATTGCGACCGAGCTATTAAATGGCACACTAGGGGCTACCACCATATGCCAAAGTCTAACCATCTCTAAGAGCCAGCTTCTCAAAACTGGGGCAGCTCCACCCTTATATATATATATATATATATATATATATATATATATATATATATATATATATATATATATATATATATATATATATATATATATATCCATATATATATCCATCAAGAGTGACCACCTTTTTATCCCAAGAGAGAGAGGACAGATATCTCTTCAAGCACTCTCCCAAATTGCTCCGAGAGGTCAACAAAAAAAAAGAAAAAGAAAAAAAGCCTCTCCTGAGCAATTTCCTCAAAATCTCTCTCTCTCTCTCTCTCGCAAAGAAAAAAGAAAGAAAAAAAGAAAGAAAGAGTAAGGTTGAAAAAAAAGAGAAGAAGAAAAAGAAAAGAAGCCTCTCCTGGGCAATTTCCTCAAAATCTTTCTCTCGCAAAAAAATATATATATATATCACTCTTGGACAACCCCATGACCCATAACCAAATCCACAACCCAAAATGCCTTTGAACCAGAGGTCAATCAATTCTTCAACCCTAAAGCTATTCCATCCCAAATACTTAAACACTATACCCTAGCATAGTTGCCACATATAGCTCTGTTTCAATCGGTTATAACGTGATCTGGGTCCAGGACAGAACTCCTTGCTAAAGAAACATAAAATTATCAAAAGATAAATGTTAAGTAGGGTCCATAAATCTTATGATACTCGGCGATAAACTATGAATCATGACTCTTCTTTTTGTCCATTAGAGTCGTCCCACTTTCTCTGAGCATACTCATTTCTGTCTCCCACAAAAGTATCTCCCAATCGAGTCTTTCTGGGGCTGTCCCTATTTAATCTTTTCAGAAACTTGCCCGTCTCATCTTACAAAATATGGCTCATCGAGTCATCCTGGGGCTTCTCCCGCCAAACTCATTGGATAGATAAAGGCTCATCATTTCCAGAAAGAGTTGTTCTTTCCATCTCGCCTAAAGAAAGGAAGAAGCTACAAAAATGTGATCGCTCAAAAATAAGCGGTTTATCATCGCATGCATTGAAAGATCGGCTCCCTATGAGGTAAGAGCTCGCTAGGTTGAAAACCCGAAAGGGCGGCCTAGGCAAAAATAGAGCACAAAAGAAAAAAAACAAAAATAAAACAAAGAAAAAATGTGATCCCTCCGAGGCGTCGATTAGTAGGATTTACTGATCTTCTGAAAGAATTCCTTTCTTGAATGATGCACTAGTCAAAAGACTGAAAAGCAACCCTGAACTTCACCAACCTTCATCTCAAATATCACCATCAACTCCTATACTCATAATTCTTCAAAGCCAACCAGAAGCCACATCTCAAGCTCTTATATTACATTTCCATCACCTTGGCTTATCTTGTCTTAACATGTTTAAGAAATGGATGACACACATGCATATTCAAAAGTCCTTTTTTTTTTAAGAAAAAGAAATTTTCATTCGCATGCTTGCATCTTTTGTTTGCATCCTTTTACTGTATTTTAAAAGGTCTTCTGCCGCATCGGGGCTTGAAAAAAAAAGTATAAATGTTCTTTCAGCATCTCGCCAAGGACCCCTTCCCAGAGATCCTCAGTAACATCATCAAAAGCTACACAAGACGATCATCGACAGTATTCCGTCACAACGCTTCAAAAATCATCGCTTCTCCTTTGCTGGGATGAGCACATTTAAAAAAAATCTGCATGCTTCTCCTTTGCTAGGATGAGCACGTTTTTAAAAACAGCATCGCTTTCCCTATGCTGGGGAAAGCCCGTTTTTAAAAGCAGCATCGCTTTCCTTATGCTGGGGAAAGCCCGTTTTTAAAAGCAGCATCGCTTTCCCTATGCTTGGGAAAGCTCGTTTTGAAAAGCAACATCATTTTCCCTATGTTGGGGAAAGCCTGTTTTTAAAAACAGCATCGCTTTCATTATGCTGGGGAAAGCCCGTTTTGAAAAAGTGACATCGCTTTCCTATCTTTGGGAAAAGTTTTGAAAGCAAAGATCGCTTTCCTATGTTGGGAAAGCCCGCTTTGAAAGCGACGCTTTCCTATCTTTGGGAAAGCACGTTTTGAAAAGGTCCCGCTGGTTTTGCCGATGCTAGGCAAAACGCACCATCCATCCCACCTGGCACTGTTTGTTTCGGCATCGTGCGAACTACGTTTGGTTTGATTCCTTGGATAAGGATACATAGGCAGCCTATTTCGATAGGTACGATCGTCGCATCACGCTTGTTTGTTTGCATTGGCCCGAACTACGTTCGGTCTGATTCCTTGGATAAGGATACGTGGCGACCTATTTCAAGAGGGCACGACCGCGCAAAGATGCTTGTTTCGGCTTAGCCGAACACGCTCGGCCCGATTCCTTGGATAAGGATACGTAGGCAGCCTATTTCGGTAGGCACGACCGTCGCAGCATGCTTGTTTCGGCTTAGCCCGAACTACGTTTGGTCTGATTTCCTTTATTAAGGGATACGTAGGAAGCCTACTTTAGTAGGTCCGACCATTAGAGCATTTAATTTGCATATCTGCTTAAAAATTACGATAACCTGCTATAACCGACTAAATATGTCTAGGATATGTGAGTTTTGGTTAGAATTATAAATTGTTGCATTATAACTGCTACCTATTGCATCTCTCCCCCATTATAATTGCGCGAAATTAGAGAGTCTATTTCTTATCAATGATGTTCGTCTACTTAGTAAGCTTCGGGTTACACGTAGACTCCATCGTTGAGGGGCTCTGTAGACACCCCAATTTTGTACCCCTGGTAGGTAACTCTGGCATGCAATATCAAGACTCGTTAAAACTTAACAAATGTCAAGTTACAGGATTTAAAAATGCAAAAGATAAAGCAGGAGCGCAAAACAATAAAATGCAGGGGCTAAAGCGTCAAAAAAGTGGCTGAGAATTGAAGCTTGGCGATGCCATAAAGGACCTAGGCGCGGTGCCCAAACAGCCATATCCCGGCGCCCAGTTTTACTACAGAGATTCCCAAAGTGCTACAGTTAACGCATTGTGCAAATTATCGAGCACACGGTACAACCAAATGCAGCACGAAGAGAGAAAATGAAAATCCCTCGATGTCCCTCTCTCAGCCTGTAAATAGAGGTTCCGGGGTTTGCTTTCAGCACACTTGACACACCAAAAATTCCCCAAAGCTTTCAGCGTTGTTGTTACGCTGGGAGAACAGTGAGCGATTAGTGAGCGATAGTGAGCGTCCCCTCCTATAAAGCTTCGAAGCTCTACCAAAACTCCTCCAAACGTAAATCCAACCGGTTAAAGTGATCCTTAGCCCCCCAGCTAGGTATCCACCCTATTTCCCCACTCCAAAAATCTCGGAAAGAGCAGTTGCTCTGTCCGAGTAAAAAGGCCAAATCCGCTAGAAACAAGCAGTTGTTCTGCCCGATTTCCATCAGCAACAAGCACACAACAGCAAAAAAGCAAGTGTAGACACCCCAATTTCGTACCCCTGATATGTGACTCTGACATGTGATATCAAGAACTGTTCAAAATTAACAACTGTCAAGTTACAGGAGTCGAAAATGCGGAAGGCAAAGCAGGATGCGCAAAACAGTGAATCGCGAGGGGTGAAAGTGCCAAAATTGGAAGATAAATAGTAACATGGCGCGGCCTAAAAGCATGTTGGGCGCCGCGCCATGCAAGGGAGGAGTCGGCGCCAAGGGGGCTACTGTAGCACTCAGACTCCCTCTCCCTGAAGGACAGAGCGAGCATACTACCGCTCTAAAAGGTAATAGCCTTTAAAGGCGTTTCTTTAATTATTTATAAAAATTATTATTTTAAATCCGGCCCAATGTAGTCAATATAACCCGTTGTGCTGCCCGGATTAGATTAGGAAATATTATGTGAAAGAACCGTTATAATGGCCAAATATTTTTAAATTCGTTTGTAATTATTGTAAGGAAATGGCTGCAAGTCCGTAAATAATGTAGCCACTGATGAATTTGTTTTATTTTCCTGTCTTTTAATGCTTTATTTATTTGCTAAATAAATATAACAATAAACATACTTTAGCCAAAAACTCTTTTTGAGACCGAAAGGGCGAGTTGGGTGCCTAGCTCCTTCCCAACTCGTAACTTAGCCTCCGAACCCGTTTTCTATCTCTGGTTTTCTTTTCTTTTTTCTGGTTTTGCTTTGTTTTTGCCTTAAAATAAAGATGGCGACTCTAAAACTTTTTGAATCCAGTGGGGCCTCGCAACACTCCTTCTTTGCACTTTTCTGTTTTCCCCTAAAAAAGGGAGAATGGGAATGGAAGGGTGATGTATTCCCATATCCTGGTATCCCCTAAACAAGGGATAACTTGATGCGGGAAACCCAAAGCTCCCATAGTAATCCGAAATGGGCCATAAAGCTATTTTTATAAAATCCATAGTGGGGGCGTCGCAACATCCTTTTTTGCACTTTTCCATTTTCCCCTAAAAAAGGGAAAATGGGAATGAAAGGGTGATGCATTCTCATATCCTGGTATCTCCTAAAAAAGGGATAACTTGATGCGGGAAACTCAAAGTTCCCATATTGGATCAAAAATCCACTAAAGGCAACCGAGGCGCATTCCAACGCGCTATATTAGACAGCACTCATCTCGCACTTTTGATTTCGTCTTCCCCTAAACAAGGGAGGGTGGAACGAGAGCAGTGGTGTCACGCATCCGCACGTACGCGCACCCCTAACCAAGGGCGCGCGGGACACGGGCGCACATCCCGGTAACCCACAGTGGCTACTCTGCTGGGGAGTTGTTTTATTTTAAATAAAATGGAGGGCTAGACTCATAAAATAAAACTTTTTTGTTTTTATTTGTTTCTGGCTAAAGTATGCTTGTTATATTAATTTATGCATTTGAATATTGCGTTCCTATACATCCATGTCTATATTTGTGGATATGATCCTCCATCTTGTAGCAGTTTCGTTCCGATAACTGTTACAGATGTATTTAAAAAATATTCTTTTTTAAAAAATCAAAAAAAATTCGAAAAGAAAAGTGCAAAAAATATATATATTATATATATGCTGACAATAAAAATTCCGGGCAGCACAATAAAAGGGCCGGGGCTTTATTTTAAAATATTGCTTTATTTCCGGCTCTGTATTATTATTTATTTCTGTTCATTTTTCCTTTTTATTCTGTACATTTGTACATATCTGCATTCATTCTGTCATTTTATTTTGGGGATATAGGACCAAATTTGTAATTAATAGGGATAGATAGTTTCCCCACTTTTCTTTCTATTTCTTAAATTTGGTGTGCTTGCTTGCTTGCGCTCAAACTAAAAAGCCGAGAAAATCCACACGTAACAGCAAGACATGTCATATTTGTTTTATTTTTCTGTTCATATATCTGTAAATGAATAAAGATTTTACTGCTTTCTAGATACCGCACACACGTGCACGCATATAGGGATATTCAATACCCTACACTACATGGCCATGGTCGCCCTACCCCTCGCATAAGCCAACGCTAGAATGCATATAGATTCTCAGGACACTTCAAAGACCGACCGGTTTTTGCATTTTTGAATTGTGAGTCAACCCCTGTCAAAAAATAATTAAAAAAAGAAAGAAAAGGTCAAAAAAAACAAGAGAGTCAAAAATAATTAAAAAAATGCGCAAGTTTAGAAAAAAAAAAATAAAGTGCGCACAAAAAAATATGTATAATAAACAGGGGCTAACTTATTATTCTGTGATGCTCGACCTAGACCAATCCGAATGGTGGATCCTGGAAAGAGTATAGGCCCTTCGCCTGGGACCAGTCCAGTCCTGGAGAGTCGAAAGGCAGGTGGAATAGGTTGGTCCTATACTCTGGAGAAAGAATCCACTATTCCAGAGAAAGTCGTGAGACTGTCAAAATAAAACAGGTGTTCATCCAGTCAATTGTAGGGAACAAAAATAAATAATAATAAAATATACTAATAAAGGCACACTGTTGATTCTTATGTTAGATTTATATTTGCTCAATACATTACATCAGTTTTATACTTCAGTGGCTAATCGGGGCTGCGTATCGATTAGCGTGGCAACTGTGTATAGAACTTTGCCTTGTATAGTTTTTATAGGACTTTTTCAGGTTCAGCAGAAGACCTCTTCACAACTTCACCGGAAGACCTGCTCAAAGGTTAAGATCGGTAGACCTCGTGTCCACCTACTTTTGTACGACGTGTCCTATCCAGCAAAGATTTATTGGATTAATTCAAACTTATTCCAATATGTTATTTGAATTAATCCAAGACATTCTCTGACATGTCAAGCCGCCGAAAGCAACTTTCCGAAAAGCAGGAAGACTTTTCGTCCCTGAATCAGCTGAAAGCGTGAAAAGCGATCGTCTGTCCCCTACTTTCTCAAGCTACAACTCGATTCGACACCAAATCGCCCACTTTTTTGAAGATCTCAGAAATCATTACCTGCTCTAGATATCTGTGAAGACGAAAATCCTTGACTGACAGCCCCATGCATTTAATGCATTGATGAAAAGAGTTGTTGAAGTCTTCGTCTTCTCCAACGGATCTTTTGAAGTGCACCTGCTATAAATATTGCCATTGAAGACTGGAACGAGACACAACTGTACAGAATCAATCGAACACTTAAAGGATTGCTCTGAAACTTCATAACTCCAAGTCCTTCAACTCAAGCATTCAATAGATCCTTATTGCGGAATCTAGAAGTCCTCGTCAACAACAAGAAGCGTTTCATCAACACTTATTGCTTTAATCTCTTGTTGTTAACTTCCATTAACTATACTTCTCACTTTAATCTTCTGTTATTAACTTGCCATTAACTATTACTTGAACCCGAAATACTTGTGTTATTCCTTCTTGTTTATGCGATACTTGAAATGCTTAGTTTCATTGTTTATACTTATCGTTCTGGTTGAACTTAAGTAAAATGTATAAGGTCTAGGTAGTCCTTATCGGCGGACACAGGAACTATCTTCTTGAAGGTCTTCCGCTACTTGATTCTTTTCTATAGAGTGCAAGTAACTTTCAAGGAATTTACTTAAAAGTTTTTAAGTGTCTAATAAGCTATTCACCCCCTTCTTATTATTATTGTGCTCATTGGGACCCACAATTGGTATCAAGCCTCTTCGAAAACAAGTTTTTCCAAGATTAAACTCTTGAGATACGATATAATGGCACAAACACACTATATCTTGCCTAATCTAATGCTAACCACGTCCCAATATTGGGCGAAGGACATTTTGATGTATGGAAGGATAAAATGAGATTCATGAACTCTATTGACAACAGTTATGGAAATGTGTCCTGCGAGGTCAACATGTACCAATGAAGGCAAATCTTCTAGCCTCCATTCTTTGGGAATCCTATGAGAGTTCCTAAAGAAGAATCGAGATAGATGATGATAGATAAGCTAGTAGAACTTGACTGCAAAGCAATCAACATAATCACCGACTCTCTCTGAACAAGCACATACAGCGAAGTGATGATCGATGTACAAGCTAAAAAGAGTGTAGGAAGCTCTTGTTGAATACTTGGAAGGAGACCAAGACACGAGAGACAACGAGAAAATATACATACATCGGCCGGTTTGATTCTTTCAAAAAGGATCCTAAGGAAACCTTGAGACAAACATACGATCGCCGGTGAGGTAATTAATAAATTGCTTTCTCTCAGGTAAAATGTATGACAAAAAGAAATGAACATGAGGTTTCTAGGCTCTCTAGGTAGCTTATGGCATGTTAAGACCACGGCTATGAAAGAATCTAAGAACTTAAAGCGAGATGACTCTTCGTAGTCTCTACGAAGTTTAAAGGTTTACGAACTTGAAGTTAATCAAGCTCTAGAGCAAGACAAGCAGCATTCGAAGCGTATCCTTGCTAGCCATGGTCCAGAAAAATCATTGTTGAAAACAAACCCCTTCTTCTGTGAAAATGATTTCTTATCCGACGAACAATTTGCTATGTTTGTTAAGCGTTTTCAAAAATTTCAAAATATGGAAGAAAGAACACACACCAACAACCTTTTAGGAAGAATGGTGAAAGCTCATCTAAGGAAGAGCTTGTGTGTTATAACTGTAGGAAACACATCATTTGCCTCAAAATGTCCTAAGCCAAAATTTGAAGCATCCGAAAACCCTCTTTTAGAAAATTTCAAAATCAAAAGGGTATGTTGGTGAAGACATAGAAGACAAGCAGAGTCGCTACATGGTTTGAGGCGATTCGGAAGAGGAGGAAGAGAGGATTGTGAACAAGCTAACATATGTTTAATAGCTCATGATTCAGGTCCTACCTATGACTCGAAAATGAAGTCAAAGTTTCACCCAGTCCTCACGGACAAAAATGAAACCATCGGTGATAGCTTGATAGGGAAGAACTTCTCAGGATAATCGAGGATATGCTTGAAGAATTTAATTCCTTTAGAGTAGCCTATGTTAAGCTGGCGAAGCTGTGAAAACTTACGGTGAGAAATCTTTGATGGCGGTGAGATTCAAATCTCAATGTCAACAAGAGTATCAAAGAAAGAAGAAAACAAATTTCTTCATGACAAAATTGGTATGCAGTGAGCACATCAAAGGACTTGACCTAGAAAATTGCCTTGCAAAGACAATTGACTCTGGAATAGCTCGGATGCATTCGAAGAAATCCTTACAAGCCAAAAATCTAGCAATGATAAAGCGGCATAGGATATTGGATGTGCCTCTTAGACAATCTCTTCGAGTCATAGAAAGGAGAATCCTCAGGAGCGCTAATAATATATCTTTCTCTAAGAGACATTTGGAAATATAGGAAACAAGGCCTTGGTTATTCAAGTGTTCCTTACGTTTACCCCAAAGTTCAAGGAAAAGCGAAATCCAACTCAAATGAGAACGATAAGGTAACGGTGATGAAAGTAAACACTTGACTATGCCAAGCAAAGTCTGTGGCGGTAGACCTCTAACCTCTAGGTAACTATCAAGTTTGTTATGAAACGAGCAAGGCTCCTTTACTGTTGAAGGTAAACTTAAAGGTATTCTACGAATCATACGAAAAGGTAATCAACGGAAAAGCTAAAGCTAAAATGCTTTGGTAACCTACCTAGAATGATTCGAAAGAAACAATTAAGTCTACCATCGACAAACAAAGCTGAACCAAGAATGGATGTCGAAAAGGAATAATCATAAGCACTCTTCGGTTGAAGACACTAACAGTTCTGTGGACTTTCCATTTATGTCATTCTTGCCATTGCTTAGGCCATCGGCACGAGAATGCTGCTAAGGTTCAACTCCAAGATGCGAGAGACCTAGTTCTCTCAGGTCAACGGTATGGGTTCTGAGTTGCTAATCCTAGGACCCAAAAGAAATAAAGGTACCTTGTTTGCCTTAACTTCTTTTCGGGGAATGCTTCATGGCTATAGAATCGAGAAAACAAAGACATCGGTACTGAGGCGGTTGGTATTCAAGACACATATTTGAGGAGCAAAGTCTTCTTCTGAGATAGGCGGAGGCAAAGAGGACCCATTTGTTATTTTCGAGATAATGCAAGAGGAAAGACAATTGGATATGGCTCAATTACTAGAGGAATTCTCTCCATCAACAAGGTTTCTCTAGTAAGTGGTTTAAAAGCACAATCTTACAGGCATATCCCAGTGCGACAAAGGACTTCTATGCCAATTCAATTCGACCGGTGCCTCATGAGCGAATTGAATCTGCTCTATCTTGTAGGCAATAGGCAAGGGAAACGTCTATGTAGTGGACTTAAATCTTCTAGGGAGATTCTCAAGCACGTGTCTAGTAGCAATGATGTTCGTGACAACCTATGGCACAGCGTCTCGATCACCTCGACTTCAAGCACCCTCCGAAGCTCTCCAAAAATGGGCTTGTCGAATCTACGGTGTCTGCCGACCATAGCGGAAGTTCTAAAGCTTGCCAACTAGAAAACTTTCCAAGTCTTCCTTGAAAAGTCTGTTTATCAGCAAGAGACCTCTTGACATGCGTATGGATCTCTTTGGACCTATTACTGGCGGCGATATTTACGGAGATAAGTACATACTTGTAGTAGTTGATGACTACTCTAGATTCACTTGGATTGAAACTATGACATCTAAAGATGAAAGCGTATGATCTAGTCCTTTGCACTTTTGAAGACTTCAAACTCAAGCTTGAAGACATTTGTGACATAAGATCGGACAATGGCCAATTAAAAACAATGGTGTAGAAATGAAATCTTTGTGATGACCGTGGGATGGGACCTGACTTCTGCTGCCGTTACTCCTCGACAAAATGGTATAGGCGAGCGGAAGAAACGAGAACAGCGATTGAGGCGAGAACGATCTTTGGCGAAAGCTAAACTTCGAAGTATTTAGGCGGGGCTGCATGTTTTTACGAGAATAGATCCACAGTAAACAAGTTTCATAATAAAACTCCATATGAAATATGGAGGAAGATCCCAAACATAGGATTTCTTAAAATCTTAATTTGTAAATGTTTTATTCTTTATAATGGAAAAGAATATAGAGAGAAAATTTGATGCAAAATCAGACGAAGGAATTTTAAGGGGTATTCCA
>JABEVN020001995.1:0-22886 GCA_013146195.2 Codonopsis lanceolata | reverse complement strand
TTTGATCTCATGATTTCCATCATCCTTTGAATATCCAGACCATGTTGGTCTTCAGCTGACTTTCGTTGGTGATGATGGTTTCTCGGCGACTTTGACTTTGAGTAGTACTCAACAACATTGGTCGGTCGAAGATTTCTTTCTACAAGGTCGACAATCTAGGCATCCAGATTTTGCTTGAATTTCATGTTTTCATTGATGCTTTTAAGTTGCAGACAATTCTTTTTCTTGAACTTTGTAAAACTCATTGATCTTTTGAAGCTCACGGTTTTCTTGAGAATTCTTTTAATATCACGAGATAAAAAACATGGATTCTTTTAAGTGTTTCAAACTTGGAATACATTTCTTGCATTTGTTCGATAAATCATCAACACTTGAGTCGATTAACCTTCTCATCTGTCTTTTTGACATATTGCTTATTTTGATGTCAACAGTCCTTGGACAAGTTAATTTGGCTTTTCTTTCTGGCTGACTTATGATTCCTTGTTCATAAAATACATTTCTTATTTTCTTAACCACAAACTGATCAGGTTTGATGACCTTTGTCAGCTTGAGGTCTTTAATAGGTGAGCTTGGCAGCTCATTTTCAGACTCATTTGAATATTTTGGACTAGGAAACTCATTCTCTGAATCATATATAGCTGATTCTGCAACAAGACACATATTTTCTTCTTGCTCAAAATCAGCAGATTCATCTTAGAATCTGTCTCAATCCGTGTTGCAAGATTTTGATCTTCAGCAATCAAACCTTTTTGTTTTTCAAAATTTCTAGGAGCTCTTTTACAATACTCATTTTTTTATAAAAGGAGAGTTTGAAGCAAAATGACCAGGTTTTCTACAATAGAAACATAACAATTTTTCTTTCTCATCCTTGTCTTCATTTGTTTTGAAGTAAGGCTTTTGAAAGTTTGAAGTAGAAGGTTTTTGGAAGCTTGAGGAAGGTTTTTGAGGATGATTTTTGAAAATTTGCAGAAGGTTTTTGAAAGTTCTTTTTAAAAGATTTATACTTTCTAAACTGTCTAGCAAAAGCAGCAAATTCATCTTCATCAAAGTCATCATCATGCCGTAAATGTAGAAGTTTTGGGTGTCTCTTCGCCTTGAACTTGAGAGATACCTTTAAAAATTTCTCAATTTTTTGAGTTTTGAGAACTTCCTTTTCATAAATTTTTAGACTAGCAACAAGACTATGTATATGAGTTTTGTTCAAGTCTCTTGCTTCCTTTATGGTAGTGACCTTAACATGCCATCTACTTCCCAAGCTACTAAGAAAATGCATATTCAAATCTTTCATACTATAGACTTTACCAAAGAGAGAAACATCTATTACTTACCTCGAAAAATGTCGTAAGGCACTCTTTAATGACTCTTTAGGTCCTTCTTGAAGGCATCAAACTCTTGTATCTGATCATAGAGTTTGTTGTCCTTTGGTGTTTTGTCTCCTTCCACATATTCAACAAGAGCATCCCATATTTCTTTTTAGCGATACGTCATAGATTTGTTTGTAGTTTTCATCGGGAATAGCACTTGATAGAATGTGTATAGCTCTAGCATCCAATCCATCGGTAATTTTATCTTCCTCAGTCCATTCTGATTGAGGCTTGAGGACATATTCTTCATCTTTAGGAGCAAGAGGATTTATGGTGTCATCATCTGCAGTAGAAGATTTACCAACTTTAGTATTAATTTTCATAGGTTGCATAAGACCACCTCTTACACATTCCATGTCGTTTATCTATATTGTTCATATATCTTGTAATTATTTCCTTCCAAATATCAAAGTGATCTTCATCAAAAATGGGTACTTGAGTAGCATTATTTGATTGAAAAGCTTTTAGAGTCGCCATGATCGAGCTTTCAAGCTGTTAGGCTTGGAAAAATAATTTTTTTTAAAGTAGGCTCTGATACCAATTGTAAGTCCAGTTGGCAACAAACAAGGCTAGAGGGGGGTGAATAGCCTTTTAAAAACTTTGAGGGTTGACTTGTAAAACTTTATAAGTTGACAATGAAAATTGAATCTTGTCGGTCGGTGATATTGGTGGTCGGGTGAAGCTTTAAAAATAACTTAAAGCGATGAAAGTTGGTCGGTGACCGACACAACGATTTTCAAAAGAGGTTTGCTTTTAAGTTAGATCACTTGAATACTGAGAAGAAAATGAAAACAATTTTCGAACAACTAAGCAAACAATTATGTTAGTACCTTGGGCGACACTTAATCGGTTGAAAACTTTTAAGTGTTAGGTCAGTTTGTAAGAGTATAGATAGTAACTGACAAATCAATTGAAGTGGTTCACAGTAAAACTGCTACGTCCACTACCAAGTTGGTCAGACTTGGATTTTTGAAGTGCACTAATTTTATTAAAAATCTAATTGATCTCTAATGGATCAGTGTACAACAAAAGACCAGTGTTTATGGAGTAAGATTGAATAACAATCAAACTCGTGAAACAAACTGACTAATTTCAAAATAATATGAAATGGATCACTCCATGTTTGCCTAAACAATAACTAGAAGGAAAATATTCAAAGAAGATTATCTAGCTAAAGTTTTAAGAAGACTAAGGCACGTAGAGAATTTTTTTTTGGGTTCAAAAGCTTTGACTTCTATCTTATCTTAAAAAATGCTTCCAGTGGGTATTTATAGATGAACTTGAAGAGTAACCTGTTAGGAACACATTTGAATTTGAAAATGTGTTTGGCAGAGTATATGTATCTTCACAAGATCACAGAGATCATGTTGGAAAGATTATCTTATAGAGTATCTACCAAAAGCACAAAATGAGAAAATGTCAGTACCATTAAATGTTCAAGCAAATGAGGAAAACAAGCTGACACTTAAAAACGTTATGGTCAGTTGAACAAATCGACAAAGATTTTAAGGACCAAAATATCTTAAAGCTTTTGGCTGACAACAAGTGGAATGATTTTAAGAAAATTTTAACCTAATGCAAGATTCAACACTTACTTTACCCAAGAAGACCCAAAACTATTAGCAAAGTTAGAAATAGTACTTCAGTCGGCTCCTGTTACATCGCTGCCCAACTGTCTCTCATCGGACGACATCCCTGTTATCTTCCCCCTCTCCCTTCTCCACCACCATCCATATCTGGTAAAGCAACCCCTACGTTTGCAATCCTCCATCTTCATTCAAACAGATCTGGCTGCCATCTTCCTCCTATCATCGACCTCTTTCATTATCTCTAGGCTTAACCAACTCCACAGCCGGCTCCATCTTCACCCCCCCTCTTGCTCCATCTACGCTCCAATTCTGATCCAGTGACTTCATCTCCAGTCTCCATCTTCTGACTATAACAGTTACTATTCTTCCTTTCTATATATCTCAGCGATTCTATTGCTTTGTAGATTTAGTGTTGGTGGGTCGACTCAATCTGCTCTTTTGATCAATTTTTTTATTTTCAAAATTCCCCAACTTTTTTTTTAGGGTTTGTCCCTTAACTTTTCAAAAAGTTCCTTTTTTGCTCTCTATGGTGTTTCTTTGATCTACTACTGATTCTATAGATAGAGAGAGAGAGAGAGAGAGAGAGAGAGAGAGAGAGAGAAAGAGAGAGATGGCAGACAAGCCTAAAGTTCTTGAAGATGTGTTAAAGGAAACTGTATATTTGGTAATTGGATCTGACAACTTCGAAGGATTGTTTGTGTGAAAATTGATTTTGTTTTTTTGTTTGGGGTTTAATGGGTTTTTGAATTTCTTTGTGATTTTAGGAAAGCATACCAGTAAATTTCTTTGTGACTTTTTTACAATAGTTAGTTGCCGACAATCACACCCAATAAATAGGCAAATCCGATGTAATAATGGAGGTTTTCACTCTAGGGGCGGCGCTAGATGTCGGCTTCTTCGTGGAAAAGGTACTACGGCGAAGTGGGTATGTTATAAAAGTTGTGGATTGGAAGATCATAAAAGGTTGAAGATGATTAAATTTATGAATTGACAACTAACTCCTTCTATTTTGTACTTATTAAAAAGTCAGGCATAAGAAACTTTTTATTAAGGGTAATTTAGTCATAATGTATAAAAGTGGACCAAAATGTAACAGTAATAGTAGGAGGAGGGAAATTGATCCAAAAAATCGAGTTTAAGGACCACATTAATATGTTTTAAACCTCGAGGACCAAGTTATTCTTTTTTGGCATGTACTGAGACTAAAATATTATTTTATTAAAAAAAAGGAGATAAAAGGGAAGAGTCGTGCTATTGAGACTCCCAATTCTTCCATGTTTACCCCCCCCCCTATTTTCATTTTTTTCTTAATCACAAAAATACCCTCAAGTCTAAAGACAATTATACCCTTACAGCTAATAAGTAGACCCTCATCCTATTTTTCTAAACCAAAAAACCTCCAAGTAAACCCTAATCCCAAAAAAAATATATCCCCTTCTTCCTAACTTCAAAATGTTCATCTCCTTCATCTCTAACTACTCCCCAACACATACTCATTTTTCCTTAGCCAATGTTTTTCAAATCCTTCTTCTTCCTCCAACAAATATACCTCTTTATTCCCAAACATGTCGTGTTCTCCTTGATCTTCTCGTTCTTTTGTTGTGAAAACTTTCTTCTACAACCAAAAATCTTCTTCAACTTCCCCAAAAAAACATAGGGCTTCAACATTGAGTGTGAAAAAATCAAGCATGGATGAAAAAAATAAGCTAATATGACTATTGTGGTAAACATTTAAAACGTTTTTTTTTTGCTTAAAATTGTTTAATTTTTTTTTTCTTCTTAATAAAGAGTTTTTCGTCGTGTACGGTTCGGATATGGAGTTCCGAACATTTCTGATATATTCCATCCTGGGTGGCCGAACATTTTTGACTTGTTCCACCCTAGGTGGTCGAACATTTCTGATTTGTTCCACCCTGGGTGGTCGAACTTTTTGTAAACGTTCAACTGGTGGCAGCTGAACATTGTTCCACCTACATACCTCTTTTGTCAATTTTTCAACTGTAGGAGGAGATGAAGATGGGTTATGATGAAGATGACTTTGTGTTTTTGGGGAAAGAATTGCACAGAAGGAGCAAAAGGATTGATCGTGTGTCTCGAGATAGTGCAGGAGTCATCTTCTTCGTATGGAGGGGAGGAGGCATCAGTTTATTTGAAGATGGATAGTGGGGTGTTGGGTTTTGAGGATAGGTAATATAGCATTGTGTGCTCAAAATTAGGAAGGGTAAAATAGGAAAACAAGTGGGGGGTACACGCATAAGTATCAAAGTATTTTAAAATAAGATGGGGATATACTTAAATAGGGGGTCAACTTGAAAGATCCGGGCCGGGGGTCTAAATAGCGCGACCCAAAAGAGAAATTGGTCCTATCAGTTGAGGGTAATTTAGGGAGTTTCATATGTTGACAGGAATTGGGGCCCAACATGCAGGCCGGCAACATCTGTAGCGGCAACGTGTAGAAGGATTGACAAAATCAAGAAAGGGATTTTGGCGTTTGTGAAAAAGGATGATTCCCCATGAATAGCACAAGTAGTATAATTTGGTTCAAAGAAGGAAGAAGTTGTGTATTATAAATTTATAATTTGGGTCTTTGTTTGATTGTTATCGATGGCAGAGGAGAACCTCAACCAACCAATCAACATCTCTAACGAAGCTCCAGCTCTTGATGAATCAACACCTCTACCCAGTAAGTTGTTATTATTTCAGTTTCTTTAGACAGCAAAATCAAAATCAAAATCAAAATCAAAATCTTGATCAAGTATGTAAATAGGTTTTTATTTTTGCTCTAGATCTCCATCAGTTGTAGCATAAATATAAATGATTTGTTAATTGGGATATGAATATGGTTTCAGGGTCATATGAGCTTCTATTTGGAACAACTACACCCCAAAAAACAAACTGGCCTGAGTTGGAGGGGTTGACAGCAGAAGAAGCAGAGAAGAAGATAAAGGAAGAGATGCCAATGGCAGTGGTTCAAGTTATTCCACAAAATCATTTTGTTACCATGGATTTTAGAACCAACAGGGTCCGGATCTTTGTGGATTCCTCAAACATAGTAGTCAGGGCTCCAACCATTGGCTAGATAGACCAACTTAAGTCCTACCGTGGTGTTTGTTTGTAAACTTAGGATCCGTTTGTTTCACGGAAAATGACTTTCGAAAAACGTTTTCCTCATTTTCCGGTATTTGATAACCCAAAAACGCAGCGTAAAAGGTTTTTCCGGAAAATGAAGGCTTCTTTTTTGGAAAATGACCTACGGATTCATTTTCCGTAAGTCATTTTTCAAATGTTCGGGCACCCTCCCCCTTTCACAATTACACATATTTACTTACACACACAATATTTCACTCAACAAATAAATTGTTTAGAAACATAAATAAAGTTTGTGCAAACTATTTAAAAATTATAATTTTAATAAATGCTTACTACGTTCTAAAATTAGTATCACCTATATTATTTAGGGACATCATAACCATTATCAATTTTCTATTTTAAAACGTTTTTTTTCATATCAATTATCAAAAAAATTATTTGTAATTGTGAGATTGAAAAAAGATAAACATTGATTTGACACCACTAATGATAAATTGAGAGTTACTAAAGAAAAATTGTTTAAAGATCAACACTATTTTATATTCAATATGTGCATTAATATTAGAATATTTTTTTTGTATTTATTCATATATAATTTTCCATAACATTTTCTAGGGACATCCTAAACATTGTCTATTTTCTATTTTAAAATGTTTTTTTTTTCATATCAATTATCAAAAAAAATTATTTGTAATTGTGAGATTAAAAAAAGATGGATCTTATTAAAAAAAAGATGGTCCTTATTGATTTTCTAGGGACATCCTAAACATTGTTTATTTTATATTTTTATTTTTGTATTTATTCATATATTGTTTTCCGTGACATTTTCCGTGTGTTTGTCAAACACCCGTAAATATTTTCTAACATATTTTCAAAAGATTTACCAAACACCTAAAAATGAAATCTTTTGATTTTCCCGAAACATTCTATGTTTCTTTCTTTTTTTTTTTTAACCAGGTTGAATCCTGGGGTAGTAGTTTCGGTCTCTCATTGTTACTACCAGGAAAATCGCGAGATGTGCCCGAAATGATACAGAGTTTGAGAACATTGCAACTGATAACATATACAAGGCTCAACCTTAAAAGAAAGCAAAGTGTTTCCACCAAATATCGAACACACGCTATTTGCCTTCAGAATTTTATGTCTCTCTCCTTTTACTACACTACACTATGGGTTTACCACCAATAAATGAAACGAGCCCGAACTCAAGAGTAGGCAGGCTAGTTTAGATATGTTGTCCAGCATTTTGTTTTCTTTTTTTTTATATTTTTTATATTTTATTTTTTTTCTCCTAAGGGGGGCATGGGAAGGGATCGAACCCAGACTCACACTTCAATGTCTTTGAAAGCCACCTGAGGCGTATATGTTGTCCAAAGATGCAAGTGCAAACAATTGATAAAATATCAAACGCCATTATTGTATTAAATGGGAAGGAAAATGTGTAACTTTCTGACATGAGTCGTTTCTTTAATGAAAAAGTTAAAGGTAATGCTAGGGCCACTCTAATAGCATTTAATTTTGGATATCAAATAATGTGATATTTAATGTGTCATATTGTTAACATAATTTTTTAACTTATAGTGGAGTTCATAAAATGTCAAATAACTTGACATATTGGAAATCATATCATTTGGTAGATAAATATGAGTGTTTATTAAGTGACTCTAGCATTACTCAAAAATTAATGGTGAGATTGTTTTAACTACGTATTTATTTATTCATTTAAAATAGTGTTTGGATCACGAAGAAATTAAAGCATAAGGATTAATGTTGGAGTTGAGTAAAAAACCAAACTTGGGTTTTCCCCCACGTGAAAAATTCTTTTCTATTATTTAATAAGATTGTATAATATAAAGGATTTTTCAAGTGGCCGTAAAGGTACAAATCTTGGATCCGTTGCTACTTGTGATACCCTCTGTTCTGATTTATGTACTACTTTTTCACCAAGACTATCTCTCTCTTTCCATCCGCCGATTTCTAGGAAAATGGGTTTTGATATATCGAGGGTCGGTCGAACACTAATGTCGGAGGAAACTAAGCCATTTATATGTCAGAACACCTAAGCCTAACACAAAAATTCTTAAACGTAACATCATTTAAAAGGTAAAATTATTTTATTACCACTCTTTACATTTAAATTATACTACTCCCTTCCTCCCTCCCTCTCACTTCACGTAATTTTGATTACATGTCATTGTTGATTCAATTTACATTGTTAATTCACATGATATCACATGTGAATTAGATTGGTTTTGATTCAATTTATTTTTTCTTTTCAATTACGAATAAAAAACTGTTAATTTATATTTTTTTTCGATTTCGGACAAAACAACCGCTACAAACTAACAGATATCTCTCTTACTATAAAAGTCAAGCTTGTTTCTTACAATTTAATAGATGGACAAAAATAACATTTCACCAAATAAACCACTCACCATTTAATTGAGGACAAAACAAGTAAATTTACCATGACAACAAATAATGTTTGGACAAAAATAGCCTCAAATATAATAAATCACTGATGTGAATGCGGAAACTTGAACTCCACGGATCTGTTACAGCCTTATAGTCAGCCTTGGCCTGATTATTTCGTCCCTCCTAACAGCCCTCCAACTGATTACAAACCCTCCCACGATTCCACTCAAACTGATAATTACGCTATTCGAAATTAAACACCAAACCCCCAACCTTTAGAACAGATAACAAGAATGTAAAACCCGGCCCGAACTAACCACTAATGCGCAGCCTGAATGACCTCTCTAAACATCAAATATCTAACAATCAACCTACCTTATTACAAACCCAACCATAACAGCGATCAGCTAGTTCAAACCCTCACCTCCAGCCTCGCCTCCTTCCACCGAACCGCCTCAAAACCCGAACGCTATCGCCTCAATTGTTCTTCCAACAAATCAGTGTACTTTAAGCCTTATTTCGCTTCACAAACGGCTATTAAGACTATATGGCTGCCACGTAACGATATAAAATAAAAGAAAAAGAAGAGAATAAGGATAGTCGGCCTCACCCATTGCATTTAGCTTCACTCGCTTGTCGTAAAGAATGCCGATTGATTCAATCAACAATGCTTCACTCACCTTGTTGGAAGAATCGGGAAAAGAACAACCGTTCCTTTATCAAAGTTTCTTTTAACCGAAAGATCTGCCTCTTTTATTCATTAAAGCCGCCTTATAAAGGCTTTACAAAACCCTAATTCTACTATGAAAAGACTCCTAAACTTGCAAGCCAAGAAAACCTATTCTAGGAATTTAAAACAAAAAGGAAACTACTTTCATATAAGGAAATAAATAAAGTTCTAAACTAAGGCAGATTCTAGCTACTGAAATTGTTTGTATTTCCTCTCATGGAGGGCGGCCCATGCCCCATGCAAATTTGTTATCCCCTCCTTGTGTGCGGTTCCAAGTCAGCCCTATCCCAGCCGTGCCCCTCTTCCAAGTACCAACTAGGTCCAGCCCGATAGTCCTTTCCCATTTGCGAGCCTTGTGACTTTTCTCTCCTCCAATCCGGCTACCTTCAATTCTGCCCAAGCCTAGTTCCAAATTAGCAAACCTCCTTTTCTTGGTCAGCCCTTGGTTGTTAGAAGTTCCCTTCAATGCATTCACATCAATCACCTATCCTTAATTAAGGTCAAAAAAGTAAATTTATCAGGGACTAATTAATTCCATTAATAATCAAATAATAATTTCATCTCTTGACTTGTATATGTTTTAAAGTTGGGTCCTACAGTTTTGAATTCTATTTATTTCGTCTTGTATTTTTACTTTCTTATCAGTTTCCCCCTCCTACCATTATCGTTACAAATGTCGTCCAATATTTTCTAAAATAACAAAAATACTCTTACTAAAAAATAATATGATATTACATTATTAAATGATATGGCTTTACTTACTAAAGACATTATAGAAGTAAATGAAAAAATGTTACTATAATAATAGATTTGTTAGTGAGTATCAAGATATTAAGCAAAAATATGTAGCGTCTTTAGCTATTATCCATGAATAAGCTAAGAGAAGTGGGTTAAGAAATGTGTCATAATGTCAATAAGATGAAGAAAATGAAGAACTAATTGATGAATTTGTGCGTTTTGTTACAAAAGAAAGCCAAAATCTACAGTTTACTTCTTTGAATTTTCAGGCTACTACAAGCAACCTTAAAAACTATCATACTGCTTCTAACCTATAAATATTACAAACAAACCACTGTTAGTAACCACAAATAACTAGGTTAAAATATTTTACTCCTTCCCATAACAGGGTTCCAAACTTCTAACCTCTTTTGGTCTTAACTTGCTTGTTCCTCTTCATAGAACCCGGAGTAGTTACGTGTGAGATTCTCTCTATTCCCCTCCCCTGGCTATCAACCTTCTTTTCTTCTACCACAACACTCCTTTAATTGAAAGAAATTGTAACCAATCAACATCCTTTCAAGTAGCTTCATCCTAAATTAGATTATCTCCTTACTTAGTAATTTGACACCGAAAGTGTATAGGAGGTAAGAAATGAGAGATGTTCGAGAAAGATGTCCGACTAATCAGAAGCTAAATAGATTCTATGTTTCTATTTTAATAAGGCGAGGTGAATGCGTTTCTTGGTGATGGTGATGGCGGTGCTTACGACCGCATGGATGATGGTGTTAGAGGTTGTGGTGATAGTAATTTTTGGGATGACAGTAGTGGATTAGATGAAATACATCGTTGTGAGATTTCCTAATCATCAAATTTTCAAATAATCATATGGGTTTCAGATTCAATTTGAAAGTTTGAAAATTCAAAAAAATTGAATTTGAGTTTGTAAAAAGTGAAATTTAAGGTTGTGGTGGTGGCGTGTCTATCATTGATGTGTTTTCCAAATTGGTTACTTCGAAGGAAAGAGTAAGAAATTAGAAAAGGAAATAAAATCAAATCAAAAAATTAAATTTTGGACTAATGGTAAAATTTGAGGTGTTAGTGGTGGTGGTGGTGAGTTTATAAATGATGGGGTTGACGAAAGAAAGTAAGGGCTAAAAAATAAAATTTAAATTTCATTTTATGGAGTAATGCATTTTTTTTACGTTGGATTTAAGTATCAAACAAATTATAACTAATTTTAGATTATTTAAATAATTATTTTTTAATTAAAAAATATTTTAAATATTAAATGACAAACTAAATGATGAAATTATAACAAATCTCACTTTGAGCCAGAAGCAAAATGACAAAAATAATCCTCATGTACATGATTTTTCATCACTATTTTTAATGTCCATAGACGGGAGAGGACAAATAGAAAAAACATGTCGAAAAGTGAGACATCATATGTTGGGAATGACATTATTAGCGGTATATGAAAAATTGTAACTATAATAATACATTGGTTGGTGGGAATCGAGATATTAAGCAAATCTATAGCGTGCTTAGTAATTGCCTATAAATAAGCTAAGAGAAACGTGTTAAGGAAAGGTGATATAATGTCAAGAAGATAAAGAAAAATAGAGAACTTAATTGACAAATCTGTGCATTTTGTTAGAAAAGAGATTAAGTTAGAATCGATAGGAAAGTCGTTTGAAGAAAGTAGTTCAACTTAACGGAAGCTAAAGATATGTTATTTTTCCATTTTAGCAAGGCAAGGTGGACACGTTTTTTGGTGGTGGTGATAGCTGTGGCAGCATTTGCAGGGATGCTGGTAGTGGTGGGGGCGATTTTAAGCATGAAATTAGTGATTTATGTGGAATACGACAATAAATAAACGATTAAGAAATTAAACAAAGAAATAAGATTTTAAAAAAATTGATTTCTAGGCTAATAGTGTTATTTGAGTAAATCTCTCTAATCTCTCTTACTATCTCTCTTACTATAAAAGCCAAGCTTGTTTCTTACAATTTAATAGATGGACAAAAATAATCTTTCACCAAATAAACCACCCACCATTTAATTGAGGACAAAACAAGTAAATTTACCATGACAACAAATAATGTTTGGACAAAAATAGCTTCAAATATAATAAATCATCTACCATTAATTAAGGTCAAACAAGTAAATTTATCAGGGACTAATTAATTCTATTAATAATCAAATAATAATTTCATCTCTTGACTTGTACATGTTTTAAAGTTGGGTCCTACAGTTTTGAATTCTATTTATTTCGTTTTGTATTTTTACTTTGTTATCAGTTTCCCCCTCCTACCATTTTCGTTACAAATGTCGTCCAATATTTTATAAAATAACAAAAATACCCTTACTAAAAAATAATATGATATTACATTATTAAATAATATGATTTTACTCAGTAAAGACATTATAGAAGTAAATGAAAAAATTTTACTATAATAATAGATTTGTTAGTGAGTATCAAGATATTAAGCAAAAATATGTAGCGTCTTTAGCTATTATCCATGAATAAGCTAAGAGATGTGCGTTAAGAAATATGTCATAATGTCAATAAGATGAAGAAAATGAAGAACCAATTGATGAATTTGTGCGTTTTGTTACAAAAGAAAGCCAAAATCTACAGTTTACTTCTTTGAATTTTCAGGCTACTACAAATAACCATAAAAACTATCATATTGCTTCTAACTTATAAATATTACAAACAAACCACTGTTAGTAACCACAAATGACTAGGTTTAAAATATTTTACTCCTTCCCATAACAGGGTTCCAAACTTCTAAACTCTTTTGGTCTTAACTTGCTTGCTCCTCTTCATAGAACCCGGAGTAGTTACGTGTAAGAATCTCTCTATTCCCCTCCCCTTGCTATCTACTTTCTTTTCTTCTACCACAACTCTCCTTTAATTAAAAGAAATTGTCACCAATCAACATCCTTTCAAGTACCTCCATCCTAAATTAGATTCTCTCCTTACTTAGTAATTTGACGCCAAAAGTGTATAGGAGGTAAGAAATGAGAGACGTTCGAGAAAGAAGTTCGACTAATCAGAAGATAAAGAGATTCTATGTTTCTATTTTAATAAGGCGAGGTGAATGCGTTTCTTGGTGATGGTGATGGCGGAGCTTACGACCGCATGGTTGATGGTGTTAGAGGTTGTGGTGATAGTAATTTTTGGGATGACAATAGTGAATTAGATGAAATACATCGTTGTGAGATTTCCTAATCATCAAATTTTTAAATAACCATATGGGTTTCAGATTCAATTTGAAAGTTTGAAAATTAAAAAAAAATGAATTTGAGTTTGTAAAAAGTGAAATTTAAGGTTGTGGTGGTGGCGTTTTTATCGTTGATGGGTTTTCCAAATAGGTTACTTCGAAGGAAAGAGTAAGAAATTAGAAAAGGAAATAAAATCAAATCAAAAAATTAAATTTTGGACTAATGGTAAATTTTGAGGTGTTAGTGGTGGTGGTGGTGAGTTTATAAATGATGGGGTTGACGAAAGAAAGCGAGGGGTAAAAAACAAATTTTAAATTTCATTTTTTGGAGTAATGTATTTTGTAAGGTTGGATTTAAGTATCAGACAAAGTATAACTAATTTTAGATTATTTAAATAATTATTTTCTAATTAAAAAAATATTTTAAATAATAAATGACAAACTAAATGATGAAATTATATCAAATCCCACTTTGAGCCAGAAGCAAAATGACCAAAATTGTGGCGACCCGACCCGGGCCCGAGGTGGAACCGCGAGTCGGACCGCCGAAATAGGGGGAAACAAGTAAGCACATAAAACATGCAATGACTTAATTTAAGAAAACGACGTGACGCAACATTAGAGACGTAACACGCCTCGGCACTAAAAGGCAGAATTTTAAAAACATTTCACGATATAACAGGTTAAGCAATTTAAACCAAGTCATCGGCGACACTACATGCCGGAACCCAAGCTAACAGTTTATGGACAAGAATTAAATAAGAGCTAAAAGGATGCTCAGCGGAAGACTTATACGTAGTGAACTATTAACAAGATAACCAAGCTCGGCTTACACAATGCCGGCATCAAAAGGAATACAAATACAACAAGTGTTAAACTACAAGTAGCTAATAAAAGTAACAAGTTCAAGTTCTATACATATTCCCAAGCATAGTCTAATTGACTTGCTTTAACCCATCGTCCTTGCAAAATATAAAAGGGAGGAAGAGGACATCTAAACCACCTCTTCAACTGCAACGTCGGACCAAAAGAGGAATAAAGGAGTCACGAACACTGCAAGCCTCGTGGCAGGGACACTTTGCTAGGATCTAAAGCGATAAAGGGAATGGGTAAGTCATAAAGACTTGTAAGCTATCAATCATGCATGTCATGGCAATATGCAACATCTGAGGCAAGATATCATCACATAAGCATATAGAACATATATCCAAGATGCACATTGTTCACATAGGTGTTTATAATTAAATCACATAGGATAAGGATATATGGAGGCCGGGTCGCTACGTAGTTCACGCATACAAGCGTTATACGGAATGTGAGGTGTCGGATGTGTGTGAGTACATCGACCTTCAGGAGATGCAGGGATAGACACACCAAGTGATGCTCTAATGATTACTGACAAGGGGCTACTTCCCATGGCCACAGTGGAGGCGTGTGTGAACAAAGACGGGTATGCCAGCTGGACTCATGCAAATGCCAAGTAGTGTTTACTTAACAAATTCTCAAGTAGAGAACGAGGTCGACAAGAGCGATCTCATTCATGACAAGTAATTATTCTCATCAATATATCAAGTAGGATTGAGTTCGACAAGAGCGAACTCAACATGTCAAATAGGCATTCTATTATATGACATTTAAATCAAGCATGGTAATCAATCCAATTCAAGAGTCTAGTATCATTAATCTTAGTGAAACGCATTTAGAAACGTCGTAGGGATTGATCATTGAGCGGTATTGTTCAATGGCTCACTAAAATAGACTCGGATTGAGTCGTGTCTACAATTCATCCAATAGAGTTAAAAATACTAATTGTATTAAAAACTCTTTTCTAAGTTCTTGTATAGGATAGACTAGGCCATTAATCCAAATAATAACCCTAGCCAAGAATTATCATCAATTCAATATTTCATGGAACCCTAGAAATCAAAATTCATAAAAGTCAATAAAAGCCAATGGTCCAAGAACAATAGTTATTCCTAAGGAGGCATAGAACACTTTTAATTCTAGGCTTAGGACCAAAACAACAAGATGAATATATCATTCAAAAATTCCCAAAATCTCAAATCATCCTAAAACATGATATTAACATGGCAAAGGTATGAGAGGCATGAAAGAAGGGGGGATAGCATGGCATTTCTAGCATACATCCTAAGGGGAATCAATAGCTTACCTTGTTCAAAATCCAATTTTTGCATGCTAAAACAAGCCAGAGATTATAAAACTAGAGGAGAAGAGCTTCGATTCGGTGGTCTCGGATTGAAAAACGGATGGACGGAGCTCCGGCAATCAAGCAATCAAGGTAGAGCTCCCAAGCTTTCTCTCTCTAAGAACCCAGCTCAACAATGGTGGAATGAGAGAAAAATGGCTGATCAGTTGGAGGTTAGGGATGATGAAATCACTAAAAGAGTCAATCCAAAATTAAATTATTAGGTTTCTAATTGGTGGATGAAAGAGTACCCTTGATTAAAACACATCTAAGGTGAAAATAGGCTTAAAAGGGTCGAGGTCAAGTTGGGGGCTGCCTTGGGTCGTCTGAAAGGGTCGGGTGTGAGGGAAAAGACTCAGCGGGATTCAAAATCCGTAATTGAGGATCGATGACCTTGCGGTCGCAAGGTCATCTACCTGCGAGGGCAAGGTCTCGAACTCTGTTTCCCAAGTTTCGTCTTCCTTGCGAGGCGAGCCCAGACCACCTTGCGAGGGCAAGGTCTCAGATGAAAAGCCTTCAAATTTGGCCTAGAATGAACCCCAAACAACCCAAGCAATTCAAGGGGTAAACCAACACTCAAAGCACGAAGAACAGGTCAGAACATCACGAACAAGGAGGAACAAGGAGGGCGAATCAGAAACTTCAACGAACATCCAACGAATCAATGACAAGTTAAACAAAGATACAAAAGCATGAATGAACATTCTTAAACATGTTTAAGACTAGGATACAAGGTCTAGGATCCAAG
The DNA here is from genome assembly GCA_013146195.2 of Codonopsis lanceolata. Lineage (NCBI taxonomy): Eukaryota > Viridiplantae > Streptophyta > Magnoliopsida > Asterales > Campanulaceae > Codonopsis > Codonopsis lanceolata. The sequence continues at coordinate 6,794 of JABEVN020001995.1, read as the reverse complement.
TTAACATCTCATGAGTCTCAAAGACACAAAGAGAAGCTTGAGGCAAGGAAAGACAAGCAGAGAGACCCTAAGAGTCAAAAGGTCAAATGAAGCAAGAAGGCGAGAGAATACCTCCGATCACAGTAGACTCGGGAACACCTCGTGATCGAGCGAAACACGAGCTGCGCCTTAGGGCGCCCATCCTTGTCCCTCTTGGACCTAGGCTGTGGCTGACCCCATGGTGAGATGCTCTAGACTTAGGGCAGTCTTTGGCGATGACTAGGATCTCCACAACTAAGACAAGTACCAAGCACAGTTACGCACTTCCACTAGAATGCCCAATCTTATTACAATAAGAACAAATCAATGGTCCCACTACCACGAGTCTGCTGCCCCGAGGAGTAGGAGCACTACTACCACGACTCTCGGGACGGACGCCTATTACATCACCACATGCGCCTATTGACCACCATTGCGGCGGTTGCCACGATAGCGGACCGATTCCCAGATATTGGCCTCTACCGGCGCGCTTAGCTGTTGAGAAGCGAAGGCTTACCTGTGCTCCTCAATGTCCCGCTCAATCTCATAGGCACGATCCACCGCACTCCGGTAATCTGCCAACTGTAGAGATAACAATTGTTTCCTATATTCGGTCTTCAACCCTTTCACGAATCTTTGGGTCCTGTGTTTCTCATCCAGCACCAGATGTGCACAATAACGGGACAACTCAATGAATTTAGAAGAATACTGAGCTATAGACATAGATCCCTGCTCTAGTTCCTGGAACTCTTTCTCTCTTCGCTGTCTAACCACATTAGGCACATAAGAAGCCCTAAACTCTGACTCAAATGTAAGCCACACCTGCGCCACATGGTTCAACTCCCAACTAGCAAGTAGAACTTCCCACCAATGATTGGCGGCTCCCCTCAGCTTATAAGCAGCTAACACCACCTTCTCTTCATCTGTGCAGTCTAGAGCTGCAAAGATCTTCTTCAAATCCTCAAGCCATAACTCGGTTATACTAGCATCCGCCTCTCCTCAAAAGATGGAGGCTTCATCTTGAGAACCTCTCAAGAATAGCATTATTAAGTGCTCTAGCTTTCGGTGGTACAACATTACGTGGTGGCGACACTCTCGCCTCTGGTCCTGGGGGTGGTGGTGGAGGTACATTCTGACCATGGCCAAACTGAGCCATCTCGGTCATAAACTCCATCATGCGACGGTACATATCCGCCATCTGAGCATTCATACCAGCTGGACCATGTGGTGGAGGTGGAAACTCTGCCTCAGGCTCATCAGGAACTCTCCTGGGTCTGCCTCTGCCTCGGCCTACACCAGCTCTTCTAGGAACCACCATTAACACCTATAAGAATTCACTCGGCGTTAGAACATCACACAAGACCAATCCACCTAGGCCATGGAACCTATCCTGGCCGATAGCTAACTCAATAAAATAGCTCGATACCAAGCGTGGCGACCGGGCAGGGCAAGCGAGGTGGAACAGCAGTCGGACCACCCAAATAGGGAAACAAGTAAGCACATAAAACATGCAAGGACTTAATTTAAGAAAACGCGTGGCCAACATTAGAGGCGTAACACGCCTCGGCACTAAAAGGCAGAATTTTAAAAACATTTCTGATATAACAGTTAAGCAATTTAAACCAAGTCATCGGCGACACTACATGAACCAGGAACCCAAGCTAACAGTTTATGGACAAGAATTAAATAAGAGCTAAAAGGATGCTCAGCGGAAGACTTATACGTAGTGAACTATTAACAAGATAACCAAGCTCGGCTTACACAATGCCGGCATCAAAAGGAATACAAATACTACAAGTGTTAAACTACAAGTAGCTAATAAAAGTAACAAGTTCAAGTTCTATACATATTCCCAAGCATAGTCTAATTGACTTGCTTTAACCCATCGTCCTTGCAAAATATAAAAGGGAGGAAGAGGACATCTAAACCACCTCTTCAAGCGCAGCGTCGGACCAAAAGAGGAATAAAGGATTCACGAACACTTGCAAGCCTCGCGAGCAGGACTGTTTGCTAGGATCTAAAGCGAAGGGGAATGGGTAAGTCATAAAGACTTGTAAGCTATCAATCATGCATGTCATGGCAATATGCAACATACAAGGCAAGATATCATCACATAAGCATATAGAACATATATCCAAGATGCACATTGTTCACATAGGTGCTTATAATTAAATCACATAGGATAAGGATATATGGAGAGCCGGGCCGCTACGTAGTTCCTGCATACAAGCGTTATCTGGAATGTGAGGTGTCAGATGTGTGTGAGTACATCGATCTTCCGAGGAGATGCCAGGGATAGACACACCGGTGATGCTCTAATGATTACTGCAAAGGGCTACTTCCCACTGTGGCCTGTGGAGGCGTGTGTGAACAAAGACGGGTATGCCAGCTGGACTCATGCAAATGCCAAGTAGTGTTTACTTAACAAATTCTCAAGTAGAGAACGAGGTCGACAAGAGCGATCTCATTCATGACAAGTAATTATTCTCATCAATATATCAAGTAGGATTGAGTTCGACAAGAGCGAACTCAACATGTCAAATAGGCATTCTATTATATGACATTTAAATCAAGCATGGTAATCAATCCAATTCAAGAGTCTAGTATCATTAATCTTAGTGAAACGCATTTAGAACGTCGTAGGGATTGATCATTGAGCCGGTATTGTTCAATGGCTCACTAAAATAGACTCCGTTGAGTCGTGTCTACAATTCATCCAATAGAGTTAAAAATACTAATTGTATTAAAAACTCTTTTCTAAGTTCTTGTATAGGATAGACTAGGCCATTAATCCAAATAATAACCCTAGCCAAGAATTATCATCAATTCAATATTTCATGGAACCCTAGAAATCAAAATTCATAAAAGTCAATAAAAGCCAATGGTCCAAGAACAATAGTTATTCCTAAGGAGGCATAGAACACTTTTAATTCTAGGCTTAGGACCAAAACAACAAGATGAATATATCATTCAAAAATTCCCAAAATCTCAAATCATCCTAAAACATGATATTAACATGGCAAAGGTATGAGAGGCATGAAAGAAGGGGGGATAGCATGGCATTTCTAGCATACATCCTAAGGGGAATCAATAGCTTACCTTGTTCAAAATCCAATTTTTGCATGCTAAAACAAGCCAGAGATTATAAAACTAGAGGAGAAGAGCTTCGATTCGGTGGTCTCGGATTGAAAAACGGATGGGCGGACTCAGGCAATCAAGCAATCAAGGTAGAGCTCCCAAGCTTTCTCTCTCTAAGAACCCAGCTCAACAATGGTGGAATGAGAGAAAAATGGCTGATCAGTTGGAGGTTAGGGATGATGAACTCACTAAAAGAGTCAATCCAAAATTAGAATTATTAGGTTTCTAATTGGTGGATGAAAGAGTACCCTTGATTAAAACACATCTAAGGGCTGAAAATAGGCTTAAAAGGGTCAAGGGTCAAGTTGGGGGCTGCCTTGGGTCGTAAAGGGTCGGGTGTGAGGGGAAAGACTCAACAGATTCAAAATCCCGTAATTGAGGATCGATGACCTTGCGGTCGCAAGGTCATCTACACCTTGCGAGGCAAGGTCTCCGAACTCTGTTTCCCAAGTTTACGCCTTCCTTGCGAGGGCAAGCCAAACCACCTTGCGAGGCAAGGTCTCCAGATGAAAAGCCTTCAAATTTGGCCTAGAATGAACCCCAAACAACCCAAGCAATTCAAGGGGGGGTAAACCAACACTCAAAGCACGAGAAGAACAGGTCAGAACATCACCGGAACAAGGAGGAATGAAGGGCGAAACTTCATGACGAACATCAACGAATCAATGACAAGTTAAACAAAGATACAACAAGCATGAATGAACATTCTTAAACATGTTTAAGACTAGGATACAAGGTCTAGGATCAAGTTAACATCTCATGAGTCTCAAAGACACGAAGCGAGGCAAGGAAAGACAAAGCAGAGACCACAGAGTCAAAAGGTCAAATGAAGCAAGAAGGCTTCGAACTCTCAACCAAGCATACAATGACCTAGATTGAAGTTATAAAACATGTTATAAAGGTACTAAGGCTCTAGTAGGACTTAGTTAAGTGCTAAGACGATACAGGCGAAGGTATAACAAGGCATGCAACATATAGAAGGCATACAAGCAACTATGAACATGGTTGACCTAATGCGAGCATGGTATGAACAATATGGACTCTAAAACATGTTAAGACACATAATGAACATATTAATCAAGTATAGGAGACATGTTATACAAGTAATGGGTTTGGGTTCTCACATCCTCCCCACTAAAAGGAATTTAGTCCCTAAATTCTTCTGGGATCATCAAATAGGAAAGGGTATCTCTCTCATATCAAGCTCGGTCTCCCAGTGGCTTCCTCAATATCATGATTCTTCCACAAGACCTTCACTAACGGAATCCTCTTCGTTCTCAAGACTTGTTCCTTCGTATCAAGAATCCTCACCGGCTTCTCATCATAAGAAAGGTCAGGTTCAATAGAAATCTCATCATAAGTAAGGACATGTGACTCATCCTTCAAGTACTTGCGTAGCATCGAGACATGGAAGACATCATGAACATCCGATATAGAAGGTGGCAATGCTAACCGATACGCCAAAGCTCCAATCCTTTCTAGGATCTCGAATGGTCCAATAAATCTAGGTGAAAGCTTACCTTTCTTCCCAAATCGCTTAAGTAGGCGGCGATACTTTCAAGAATACAAAGTCACCAACCCGAAACTCTAAGTCACGCCTCCTGTTGTGCGTAGCTTTTACGTCTACTCGAAATTTGTAAGCAATCTATCTCTAATAAGCTTCACACTCTCGGTATCGTTGTACCATCTCCGAACCCCAAAGCTTAGCCTCACCAACTTCATCCCAACAAATCGGTGAACGACACTTACGCCCATATAAAGCCTCATATGGCGCCATCTCAATACTAGACTGGTAACTGTTATTGTATGCAAATTCGGCTAATGGCAAATGAGAATCCCAACTACCCTTGAAATCCATGGCACAAGCACGCACAAATCCTCCAATACCGAATCAATCTCCGATCGACCATCGATCGTGGGTGAAAAGCCGCACTAAAGTTCAACTGTACCCAAAGCCTCCCCGCAAGGAATGCCAAAATCTAGAAGTGAACCAGGGGTCTCTATCGAAACAATGCTAACCGAATACCATGTAATCTCACGATATCCTCGAATATACAACGCCGCTAACCGACTCAAACTATAAGTCATCGCAATAGGAATAAAATGTGAAGATTTTGTCAACCTATCCACAACAACCCAAACCGCATCAAAACCTCGACGAGTACGTGGCAATCTGTCACAAAATCCATGGTGATATGCTCCCATTTCCACTCCAGATCTCAAGTGGGTAGTAAACCGGTGGCACCGTGTGTCTCTCGGTGTTCACCTTAACTTTAACCCGCCGACATGTCAAACATCTAGATACATACTCGCTATTTCTCTCTTCATCCCATTCCACCAAAATCTGCCTCTTCAAGTCCATACATTTTGGTACTCCTCGGATGTATAGTATACTTGGCCTTGTGAGCCTCATCATCAAGAACCATACGCTTAACTCCATCTAGAAGGAACACAAACTCTACCTCGAAAAGTCAAGATACCATCATTGTTAAAAGCAAACTCCGGTGTCTTACTATCACCCAATCCATCAATAATCTTTCTCAACTCGTAATCAAGCTTGAGCCTTCTTAATCAACTCAAACAATGTTAGCACGCACACTAGCAAAGATAACACTATGCTCACTCACAACCGACTCCATTCACTGACATCCTCAAGCATCTTCCACTCCCTCATCATCAAGCAAGACATATACGCCTTCCTACTCAAGGCATCCTAACAACATTAGCTTTTCCTGATGATATAAGATAGTGCGCTCATGATCCTTAAGTTTCTCCATCCATCGCCTCGTCGCATATTCAACTCTTTTGTACTTCAAACTCTTATGATCGTGAATATTTCAAACTTAGCCCCAGAAAGATAATGTTTCCACTTGTGAAGCGCAAATATAATAGCCGCCAACTCAAGGTCATGTCGGATAATTCGCTTCATAAGGTGATAACTTCCTCGAAGCATAGGCAATTCCCATTCTCGCATAAGCACGCAACCCAAGCCTTCTAATGAAGCGCCACTATAAACTACAAAGTTCTCCAACCACTGGCAATGCTAAGATAGGAGCCGTAGTCAACCTCCTCTTCAACCTCAAAACTAGCCTCGCACTTATCACTCCATATAAAAGAAGATTTCTTCGTGTCAAATTAGTCATCGAGTAGCGATCTTCGAAAACCCCTCGATAAACCTACGGATAACCGCCAAGCCCAAGAAACTACGACTGTTACCGATTTCAGGCGCTTCCACTTAGTAATAACCGCCTCAACCTTGGATGGATCCACCGCGATACCATCACTAGACACCACGTGCCCTAGAAAAGAAACTTGCTCTAGCCGTAGCACACTTACTAAATTTCGCATAAAGTTGCTTCTTTCGCAAGATAGAAAGAACCTCTCTCAAATGATTCTTATGTTCCTCTCGTGACTTGGAGTACACAAGAATGTCATCAATAAATACCACCACAAAGCAATCAAGATACTCATGAAAAACCCTATTCATCAAGTCCATAAAAACAACGAGGTGCTTCACAACCCAAACGGCATCACAACAAACTCATAATGAACCTATACTAAAAGGTCAGTTTTCGACATCCTCCCACCGAACTCTCAACCGTGATAAATCCACTCTCAAGTCAAACTTGGGAATATTA